>CAUYLG010039781.1:0-94768 GCA_963573385.1 Cacajao melanocephalus
CCTGGGCAGTAGAACAAGAATCCTGTTCTCTCTCCCTCTTTTTCTTCCTCTTTCTTTCTCTCATACATTCTTTTTCTTTCTTTCTTTCACTCTCACTTTCTTTCCTCTCTTTTTCTTTCTTTAAAAAAAAAAAAAAAAGAAAACTTGAAAATCCTGGATATGGAAGTTAAAAAGAGAAAGACTAAAGTAAAAAGGCTACTCCACCATATAGAATCTGGCAACTGAGTATAGAAGATAATATTTGTATCAGAAAATAAATGATTCAATAGAAGATAATAATGTCATAAAAGAAGTACAGATGAAGTATCCAGGAAAGATAATTTTACTTGAGAGATTAGTAGTTACTTTTCAGAAATATGTGGCTTGAGGCTGTTTGAACATGGAGGGATAGGAATGTGGTGATATTTCAGCAGAAGAACCACATAACCATAGACCCAAGAACAAAATGATGTGGAGCCCCCATGAGAGAATATGTAGAATCTTTCAACTGCAATAGATATATGAGAAAGGAAATGGTGAAAAATGATTCCTAAAGTGTAGAGTGTCAGAATGGCTAAAATAAAAAACAATGACCACACCAAATCCCGGCAAGAATTTGGAGAAACCAAATCTCTCATCCATTGCTGATGGGAATGTAAGATGTTGCAGCCACTCTGGAAAATACGTAGGCACTTGGTTAAAAAACTAAACATACAGTTATCATACCACTCAGTGATTGTACTCCTAGGTATTTATCCCAGAAAAATGAAAAAACTTATATTCACACAAAAACCTGTACACAATTGTTCATAGTAGCTTTATTTAATATAGCTAAAAGTTAGAACCAATCAAAATGTCCCACTGCATAATGGAATCTTATTCAGCAACACAAAGGAGTGAATTGTGTATACATGGGACAACTTGGGTGGATCTCAAGGGCATTATGCTAAGTTTTACCAGCTCATCTCCAAAGGTCACATGATTTATTCAATGCATATAACATTCTCAAAGTAAAAAAAGTATAAACATGAAAAACAAATGAGTGGTTGTCAGGGGTTGAGGATGGTGGTGGAGAGAGAGGTGGAGATGACTATACAGGGATAGAATGAGAAAGATCTTTGTGGTGACGGAAAATAACTTGTGTGTTAGTGTGTTCTTGAATTGCTACAAAGAAATGCCTGAAGCTGGGTAATTTCTAAAGAGAAGAGGTTTTATTTTGGCTCATGGTTCTGCAGGCTATACAGAAAGCATAATGATGGCATCTGCTTCTGGTGAGGGCCTCAGGAAGCTTCCAGTCATGGTGAAAGGCAAAGGAGGAGCAGGTGTATAACACGGCAAGAGAAAGAGAAAGAGAACTGGAACAAGAAGGCCTGGGAGAGGTGTCACACTCTTTTAAACAACCAGATCTCACATGAACTGAATGAGAATTCATTACCACAGGACAGTACCAAGCCATTCAGGAGGGATCCTCCCCCATGATCCAAATACCTCCTGTCAGACCCCACCTCCAACTTTGGGTATTATCTTTCAACATAAGATTTGGAGGGGACAAACATCCAAACTCTATCAACTTGATTGAAGGAGTAATTATATGTATTCATGCAATAAAATGATGTTGAATACACACAAACATTCTACCAAAGTCAAATTCTTAGTTTTAATACTGGACTATAATTAATTAAGATATCACTCTTGGCTCTCTGACTTGCTTGCTTGGCTCTAAAGTGACTCCATTGCTCTATCTTCACTCTGAGAGACCTTATGTGGCTCTGCCACAGCCTCTGTTGCCCTGTGACCTGCAGGTACTGGGACATCCATAGGCGGGATGCTAGAACATCCCCAAAGTCAGAAAATCGTGCTTCATCCTCCAGAGGTAAGAAGAATGGGAGGATGAGGCTGAAGACACAGAGGCCCCTTACTGAGCTCAGCCATAGTGAATGAACATGAAACTGCTGGTTTTGTCAGCCACCAATCCATTTGCTTCCACTGCCTGGCCACCTCACTCATTCCATCTCCTGTCTGGAGAACTGCAAGGAGTTTCAGGAAGAGCATCACATGATGCTGCCATACCAGCAATAGAAGCTGGTCATGGAGACTATGATGCCCTTCAACCACGACCACTAAACTTGCCTGGCAGAGAACAAGTTTGGTGGCATTCGGCAGGTGTGCTAGGCTGGGCTGCCAGCCAACCAGACAGCAGTGCTGGGCAACAAGATGGAGTTCCACTGAAAGCTGTAGAGTGACTTAGCATGTGGAGCTGAACAGCACCAAGGTGGGCCCTGATGGGATGCCCTACCTCATCATGCTCAAGGTGGGCACCAGCTGCTGGAAGGAGCAGGGTGTGGGTGGACTGGGGGCTCCACTTCACTGAATTTTACCAGCATTATAGAATTTTTGGAGTAGCCCATGAAAGAAAAAATTATGGCACCTGCCAGGAGACAAAATCATCTGCAGTGAATGAACAGTTCTCATAAATATGAACTTACTGCTGATTCATATGAATCAAAGTCCAAAATTAGATGCAGTTTGTCCTGATGTACAAATATATGTGTCAATGGATAAAAACAGGACTCATTATTTTTTACTATTGTCATTCACAATCCATTCAGAAACCTTTACTTTTCTTTGTGGAAATTCATGCTCTCTGAATTCTCATATTGAGCAAAGAACTCCTTGGTGAGTTTGTAATTCATCTTGCATATTTAGCAAATATGATTTTATGTTGAGATCCATTATAGAATTGTGAGACAAATTCTTTTTGAATTATAGTAGATGTGACATTGAAAAAAATAGAATGGGATACTCTGGAAGATATAAAATTAGTTATATTTTATTCATGAGTTTTCTGTTAACCCCTATTTATTACTAATAAAAATAATGCTAATATATATATATTTATTCTGTTGAGTTTAAACTGATACACTTGACAATGAAATAATATAAACTAAACATTCATGTCTATTTACTCAGGTTTTCTTTTAACTATTTTACTTTTTGCTATTACAAATAACATTTTTTTCTTAATGTCATTTTCAGATTTGCTTGTTGTTAATGTATAAAAGTACAACTGAATTCTGTATATCAGTCTTACATCTTGTGATGCTGTTATACTCATTTCTGGGTTCTAATGGGTTTTAGTGAATTTCTTATAAACTTTTATACATCATCTGCAATAAAAAACAATACTAACCTCTTCTTTCCAATGTGGAGGATTTTGTTTATTTTAATTTATATAATTTCAAAAAATTTCTAGATCTGTGATAAATAATAGTAGAAGAGAAATTATTGTCTTGTTCTCAAATGTCAAAATAATATGTCCAGTATTACACCGTTATAGTGTTAGCTATAGGTTTTTCATGAACTCCCTTTAACAGATGTAAGACATTTCCTTGTATTCCTAATTTCCAGAGAAATTAACCATGAATGGGTGTTGGGTTGGTCAAATACTCTTTTGTGTCTATTGAAGAGATCTTTTTGTTATTGTTGTTGTTCTTTATCCTATTATTTTTGTGTATTGCATTGATTGGTTTTTGAAGGTTAAGTCAACATTGCATTCATGAAATAATCCTTTTTAGTCATGGTGTACAGTCATTTTTATGTGTTGCTAGACTCATTTCACTAGTATTTTTAAGGATTTCTCTGTGTGTATTTATCAGAGATATTTATCCATACTTGTCTACTTGTGATGCTTTTGTCTGGCTTTAGTATTAGGGTAATACCAGCCTCATAGAATTAATTGGTAAGTGTTCCCAACAGTGTTCCTTTATTTTCTGGAAGGGTTTGTGAAGAGTTGGCATTAATCCTTCACTAAATGTTTAATAGAATTTGTCAGTTAAGCCACGTGGCTCTGGGCTTCTCATTTTGGAAGATTTTTAATTAATTGACTCTCTATAAATCTTAGTTTTACTTTGGTCATTTGTGCCTATCAAAGTATTTATTTTTGATTTGTAGTAGTCTACTATTTTAGCATTTTAGGCCATTGACATGAAAGATTCAGGAATTCAGTGTAGGTGAATAAGGCTTTGATGTTATCAATTAATGACCCAATGTTTCTTCTGTGTAGTATGAATAATATCACTGTAACTGCTGTAGTTAACACCCATACATTTTGTGAATGAAATGTATTATAAATAAAGGAATCTAAAGAAAAAAAGACTTAACTGGTAGAGGAAACTGGGTAAAGAGTACACAGAACATTTCTACACCATCTTTCAAATTCCTGCATATCTACATTTTTTAAAACAAGTTTTTATAAAAGATTTTAAAATCCTATATACACTTATTATGTGACCTAGCAACCTAACTCCTAGTTACTTATTCAAGACAAATTAAAACATACGTCCATACAAAATCCATAAGAGAATATTTATAATGACCCGGATCATAATCACTAAACACTGTAAACAAGACAACTATACATCAACTAATGAATAGGTTAATCAACTGGCACACCTATACAATGAATTTCTACTCAAGAATTTTAAAAAAGGAAATACTATACCTGCCGCAACACAGATGAACTTCAAAAGAATTATTCTAAGTGAAAGAAGCCTGACACAAAATGTTACATACTTTAGGATTCTGTTTATAGGACTTTTTTAAATGGACAAAATTTTAAGGGCATAAATCAGAACAATGACATTGGCTGGAGATCAGGGGAGGGGACTGACTACAAAGGTACACATGGGAGCTTTCGGGGTGATGAAACTACTCTATATGTTTATTGTGCTGGTGGCTGCATAAGTGATTATGCTTACCAAAATTCATGTAACTGCACACCCAAATTGTGAATTTTGCTTTTATAAAATGTATCTCAGTAAACCTAACTCTAGAAAAATATTCATATTCATTTCATACTATTTCAAAGCATTATATAGGTATGTATTAAGGGAGACAGAAACGGATTTTCCAAAAAATTGTAACATTTGTTATCTCTGATGGGTAGAATTACTTATGACTTTTTATGTTTCTCTTTATACTTTTCTTGTCTGATAAATTTTTTGCACAAATTGGGTACTATCTTTAAGAACAAAAATGTTACTTTTAACTAAGTGAATATATATATTTTGGGCTGGATAGAATATTGAAATTCATATAGCACACCTCCTTCCTTTAGTTTACAGATGAGGATAGGAGAACTAAGAAAAATAGAGTGCATTTCCTCATTATTTGAAGTTTAAAAATAAGCAGCCTACTCCCTCAATGCCACCTTTCCCTTATATGATTCAACCACAAACGTCATGATTTATTTTGACGGGGAGTAAGGGTGATAGTTATCCTTTGAAAACTCCCACACCATAATTCCAAAGTAAAGTACACTTGACTTGGGAGCAACCTGGGTTTGAACTACGCAAGTCCATGTATACACAGAGTTTTTCACCAAAAGGCATGTCTGAAAATACAGTATTTGAAGGATGCAAAATTGGCCTATACCAAGGACTGACTTAACACATCAAATTCAGTAGGGTAGCTGTAGAACTTGAGAGTCTGCAGATTTTAGCATGTGTGGGGGTCCTGGAAATCAATCCTGGCCTATTCTGAGGAATGACTGTATTTCAGGATTTTCGTGGACCATCGTCTCCAAACTCACCCAGACAGTGCATCAACAGAGATCACTTCTCCAGTCTGCACCATACATAGGCCAATGACATTTTGGAAATGTGTGAAATGCTAAAAACTGACCTCAGGCAAATCGCCTTGAGTATCATCCACCTGATAGGACTGTTGAGCAGATTCGGATGATTACATTACAGAGCTAAAGCAACTCTTATTATTGGTAACAGTTAAGCCATACATAACCAAGCCTTCTTGAGAAGGAAGCATAATTCAGAAGCTGAATGTTTGGCTTTGGAGCAATGCTACCAGGGTCAAACGGTGCCTTCTTTGCCGGGTGAGGATGGGCAATTTGCCTAAATCCTCTATCTCAGTTTCTTGACCACTAAACTGAAAGGCGTAATCGTGATTGCCATGAGGATTAAGTTCATTCATTCATGTTATAATGCCTTAAGATGGTACTTGGCACATGGGGAATGCTCAATGTTAGCTATTATTACAAGTCTCTTAATTGTTAGCCTATTGATTACATTCAACTAGAGAACATAGTGGGGCAATTCACCTCTAGGTTTCTTGAAGTGCTGAATATTTTGTGAGAAGTGCCAAAAAAAAGTGCCTAATTGTAAGGGTACAAATTAGTAGCCCCCAGGGTAGAGAAATCATTTACTTGTTAGTGCCCCTTCTTTTGGACAGTTTATTAGACTACAAATGGTGACATCCTTGGAAGGAATTGGTTCACCTTCAATGAACAATAGCCACACATGGCTGGAGGGATTGACAGGTCACTTGAGTCATGAAAAAAATGACACCTTTTCAAATAGTTCAGAAAATCAAACAGCTCATTTTAAGTTTTTAAATGTTCAGACATTTAAAGAGAAGAAATGACTTATTGAAAAAAATATGTCCTTTCATGCTGTTATCAATCCCTCTTATTTCTCTAACTTTCTAGCAAGGTCATGATTGTGCTCAAAATAATATTTGTTACAGAGTTAGGAAGTCTGTGTTTTAATTCCAGCCCTCACATTTAGCTAAAACAAGACTGTGAGTACAGATTACATTCCTAAATTACTCATGAGGTGAGGCACACTGGGAAATGGAACAAGGAGACGAAAAAGAGACAGACAAATTAAACCATACCTGTCAAGTATATCAGCCAATGTAATAAAAACATTGCCTCTGCAGGTAGCAGTACCTGGAACGTAATAGTACTCAATATATACTGAATTAATTGATGACATCTTAGACCAGAACATTCCACCATTAAGTTACATGGAAAATAGCTATGAAAAGAGCGACAAAAGAGTGAGAGTTGAGGCCAAAACTGGGCCCCTCAACTTGTGTGTGATTTCTGACACTTTTATTTATATCTGAGCCCACTTTTCTTATTTATAAAAAATAAATAATAGTACCACCTATATATAAGTTTTGTCATGAAAATGTTATTAAACTGTAAATGAGGCTGGGTGCGGTGGCTCACACCTTTAATCCCAGCACTTTGGGAGGCTGAGGCGGGTGGATCATCTGAGGTCAGGATTCAAGACCAGCTTACCAACATGGAGAAACCCTGTCTCTATTAAAAATACAAAATTAGCTGGGCATAGGGGGGGCATGCCTGTAATCCCAGCTACTCGAGAGGCTGAGGTGGGAGAATTGCTTGAACTCGGGAAGTGGAGGTTGCGGTGAGCCAAGAACGTGCCATTGCACTCTAGCCTGGGCAACAAGAGTGAAACTCCATGTCAAAAACAAAACAAACTGTAAATGAACGTATTCCACAAACTATAAGGTGCCAAGCAAAAGCTAGCCTCTATTCCTGATATTCCAAAAGCCTGGGTTAGTAAAAATTGAGCCGCCTCAACTCCTGCCTTCATCAGGTATACTCACCTACATGGCTAACTTACTGTATCTCTAAATCTCAAAAAAGATAGAGGATGAGAAGAGGGAAGAATGAGCCAAAATTTTTCTTTTTTGACCACAGATTAATTGATAATATATAATTTTTTTAATTAACATGAATCTTTAAAAAATACAATTTGTTGTATTGTCTGGGTGTGGTTGCATTGTAAGATGCCACTGCTCTGAGGGTGCCTGGCAGTGGCACCAGCCAAATCCACTGTGGGTGTGGAGACATCTAGAATACAAGTATCACTCCACCCTGTTGCCATGTTGCCTAATTAGCTGGTATGCATGAAGCTGAACTGGAAAACAAAGCTTGGGAGTCAAAGTAATCTCTCATCTTAGAGTTGTGATGCAATGGGAAAATGGCAGCCTACTTATGGAGGAAGTAGAGAATATTCTCTGACGTCCGTTTTCTAAGAGAGGCAAGTATAGACATCTGGGCTCTACAATTCCCATGGAAGTTTACTCTTGATTCCTTGCCCGTTTAGATTATATTTCTGAGCTAAAAAAAAACATAGTGATTACTCCAGGGAAACTGTTTGGCCTCAGGCCTCTTCTTCAAGGGGAAAAATGACTACCATTTTAGGGCAAAATAGTTGCCTTCGCCAGATCACACTTTCTACCTCCATTTGTCATTAAGCAGTGAGGATGAATATAGGAATGAGCCTAGTGAGACAAGGAAAAAAGAAAGAAGGAAAACCTGTTAGTTGGGCTCTAACAAGCAAACACACTCAGCCTTCTTGGGAGTATGGTTCTAGAGAGAGTTCAGTACCCAAAGAACCAAGTATAGATTTACGAAGAGTCACAAAGTTACCACAGACTTTGATCTAAAATGGGCCCTAGTAGATGCTTTTCCTAAACCAGAGCTTCTTTTTCAATCTTCCACTCATGCCTGATTTTGGGGATTGACTCTTCTTTCGTCACCCTCAATTCCAGGTGACAAACACACTCATCTCGTATGCAGCATTTTATGTCATGGGTTTAACCTTCCGTCTGTATTTTTATTAGCTTTGCTCCATTCCAGTGCCTCTCAACTAGCAGCAATTTTGCCCTTCAGGGGACATCTGGCAATGTCTAGAGACATTTTTGGTTGTCATAACTGGGGAGGTGCTATGGCATCTGGTGAATAGTGGCCAGGGATGCTGCTAAACACCTTACAATACTCAGGACACCCCCTTATCCCAGAAAAAATAATTATCCCATTTGAAATGTTGATAGAGAGGTGAGGAAAGAAATTCTTTCCTGTGCTTAATAACCAGAATTAGCTTCAAAGCTTTGATAATTATCTTGGTAATTAGTCAATTCTGTAACAAGGGATTCTGATATGTTACTCAGAGGGGATATAGGCACCCATAGAAAAGGCCAAGTAACACTTTTTTTTTTTTTTCTTTTTGAGATGGAGTCTCACTCTGCAGCCCAGGCTGGAGTGCAGTGGCACCATCTTGGCTCGCTGCAACCTCCGCCTCCCGGTTGAAGGGATTCTCCCACCTCAGCCTCTGAGTAGCTGAGACTATAGGCGCCCGCCACCATGCCTGGCTAATTTTTTTTTTTTTTCAGTAGACACAGGGTTTTATTATGTTGGCCAGGCTGGTCTCAAACTCCTTACCTCATGATTTGCCAGCCTTCGTCTTCAATCTGCCAGGATTACAGGCATGAGCCACTGTGTCCAGCCAACACTTATTTTTGAATAATATATCAAATTGGTAAGTTTCTCATCTCTGATTTTAAAAATCAAATCCTTACTCTAGTGAGTGCAAAATGCCCTCCCAAAAATATTGAATCTATTAATTACCCGTTTCAGCCAGAGATAGGACCATTTCAAAAGAAGATATAGAGCACTCGATTTTTCACCTTGGTCTTTCTACCTGTCTCCTCTTAAGTTTTCCGATCATTACCATGTCTTCTAGCATCTGTACAGCTGAACTTCTCTGAGATCTACTTTCGAAACCCTTTCTTTTCTTCTTTGAATGGATCCTCGCTTATGCTAAAACTTTAACAAGCTACTCAGAGACCCAGAGTTTGTCACATTTTAGAGCTTTATTTGTGTTTCTAACTCTTTACTCTTACAATCACGGTCTATCTCAAACTTGTGTTCCAAGGCCTTACATTCCTAACTTCCTCTCTGCTTGCTCATTTAGAACCTTTTTAGGTGTCTTCTGGTCTTTTTCTGAGACTTACAATGTTTCTGCCTTTAAAGTATCTAATGTTTAAACAATAAAATGTGCTCAAATAACACCTTAAATATAACTGTAATTTACATAATGAATAGAAGTGTTATGTTTTCAGGCAGAGATGAGAACAGGATGTTTCATCCAGCTTCCTCCCTTATCACAAGTTCAGGGAACATAACTTTTTAAATCATCCATGTTTATCCCTGATCTAGCACAATAAGGACATGCAAAGAGGTATGTACATATTTATTGATACGTTGATTAACTGGTGAAAGTGAAAATGGAAAAAGGCATGCAAACAGTTTGAAAATCACAGTGATGACAATTGTGAACACTTTCTCCCTGCCAAGTTTTCTACTGTATTGAAATGCTCTTAGGTATGTCATATATTAGTTGAATATTTCTCATGTTGTGAAGAATTGTATCTTTCCACACTGAACACATTATTCAGGCCTGTTGCCCCTTTCATTATTTTAAAAACCCACTTCTCATTTTCATTTTCTCTAACAAAAACCTTTACTGATTCATTGATTCAGTAATTTCTGAGCATCAATTTTAAAGTCCTGTGGGAATTACTGGACATAAATCAGATACAAGCCTTGCCCTCAAGGAGCTTACAATAAGATGGAGAAGGCATATCTCCAATATAACTTCTTTGTAAAGAAAAGCTATAACTGCCAAAAGATAAAGTCACATGGGAATTCAGACTGGGGGAATTTACTATTAGCTGAAAGATACAATGTATAGGAGAAATAAAATTTGACACAAACCTTAAGAGATGAATGATCTGAACACACAGATATGTGAGTAAGTCTCAGGAGGAGGAGATTTTGGGGAAAAGTGATATTGCAGTGTTTAATTAGACAGTAACAAAGGTGAATAAAAATAATGATGGATATGCTTAGAAAAAAATTTGAGTCCAAAACGCAAAGAAAACAATACATGGATCATAGGCGCTGATCCTTCCCTATTTCTCATGGCTTTTTCTGCCTGATATTTTCTGTTAGCAAATCTCTTCTTTATAGGAAGTTAATATACTGGGCTAATGTTATATTGAAACAAACATCTTGGCTAACTATTCTGCTTTGAATATTTACTTAGTGTGACCAAATTCTTGCATGCCAAATTGAGGAGTAAACTCTTCATAACTTACCTCCAGAGTTAGAAAATACAATCAGTTGAAACAATTGTCAATTGTGCATCATCAGTATGGATATATCTTTATTAAAAGTTTGGTCAAAGCTAACACAGATTACATTGTAAAATGCAACTGCAGTAAACAATGTTATTGGAAATTAGTCCAGCTGTACAAATAATAATTTGAAAAAGGTAAAATGAAAAATTATCAAGTTGCTTATAAAGAATTCTGCAAGCTTGTGCTTCTTAAACCTATCTATAAATCTATGTATCTATCTATATCCATCTATACTTATCTTTTTTATCTATCTACTCAGACATTCACTGGTGATAACAGTTGCTGTGAGAAATGTAACTTTTTTTGGTTCTGCTCAGAAAAAGTCTTTGACTCTGGCTAGTTTTGTTTTTGTTTTTATTTTATTTTTAACAAGGCTGATTACCATGCTCATAACACCTGGTATAGGAGAAACATTGAAATTGAAAATCCAGAGAATGTGTTCTATAAGTTTGGCTGCAAGTCATCTGGTCTTAGACAAATTACATTTCCTCCCTTGACAGAGATGCTTTATTTATTCACTATAGAAAATCAACCAAAAGAATTCTAATTTCAAGTAATGACAATAATAGTAATTTTATCTTCTATGATGCCTGACATGACATGTCTATGGGAAATTATCTCACCTCATCTGATTTCTTTGATGAAAAGAAGCTCTGGGCTGTTTTTTGAGCATGAGGATGAATAGCCACTAATTGCACTTGGGTAGATACCTAGTCCAAGGGCAGTCTATCCACAGGCTGAAGATGCTGTGCACAAAGACTTTTGATGAATAGGGCAATGGATATTATTTTAACTAAACAACACCCTCCACCCTGCTAGAATTTGAGAAATATAATACAGAGAAAATCAACAAACTGGCAATAAGAAAAAAAAAATTAAGACGTAAAAAGATAGCCAATGATGCAGTGGCTCACACCTGTAATCCCAGCATTTTGGGAGGCCGAAGCGGGTGGATCATTTGAGGTCAGGCATTTAAGACCAGCCTGGCCAAGATGGTAAAACTCCATCTATACTAAAAATACAAAACTTAGCCCTGCGTGGTGGTGGGCGCCTGTAATCTCAGCTACTAGGTAGCCTGAAGCAGGAGAATTGCTTGAAACTGGGAGGCGGAGGTTACAGTGAGCTGAGATCATGCCACTGCATTCCAGCCTGAGCAACAGAACAAGACTCAGTCTAAAAAAAAGAAAAGAAAAGAAAAGAAAACAACATAGCCAAGGCCAGGACAGTAGTAGAGTCAGAAGAGACAGTAAAATATGTAGAAAAAAAAATCTATTGCTCCCAGAGAGGAAGGCAGAAATCCTAAATATTATAATTATATTGACACACTCTCTATAGAATATGGAATTCAAAATTGTGAATTACTAAACACTAAAATATGTGTTCAGCAGCCTAAACACACTTGTTTTTTTACATGATTTTACCTTAATTGTAATGAAATACCAAAACCTTTATTAAAAAAATTCTGATACCTCAGCTTTGTAGGTTTTGATATTTCATTACAAGTAATTAAAGCCCATTATCAGTCTTCCTATTTGACACTTATTTGAGCTACTTTTGCAAAGCCATTCCAGAGTTGCCCTAGGATTTCTACCTCTCCTCTTCTTCTTCGTCCTTCTCCTCTTCTTCCTCTTCCTCCTCCTTCTTTTTATTGTTGTAGAAAAAAACATAACATGGAATCTACCTTCTTAACAAGATTTTAAGTGTGCAGTACAGTATCGCTAACTCTAAACGCACTGTCGTACACCTGATCTCTAGAACGTTTTCAACTTCCATCGTGAAATGCTATACCCAATGAACAGTAACTTCCTATTGCCCAATCCCCTCAGCCCCGGCAACCACCCAACTGTCTGTTTCCATGAGACTACTTTATATTCCTCAAGTAAGTAGGATAATGCAGTATTTGTCTCTGTGATTGGCTTATTTCACTTAGTATAAAGCTCCCAAAGGTCATTCATGTTGTAAAATGACATAATTTCCTTCTTATTTATGGATGAATAGTATTCCATTGTATGTATGTATGTGTCCCATTTTCCCTATAGGATTTTTCTTTCTGATTGCCATGTATTATCTCACGATACATTCCCATTACTGGAAGTAGCTTGGGTAAAATCTCTTCTCCTTGGAACCAACACACTACTAAGTTGGTACAAAAGTAATTGTGGTGTTTGCCATTACTTTCAATGGCAAAGACTTTGAAGTATCATTATCCCCATTTTAACATTAGAAACTGAGGCTCAGAAGGATAAAATTCTTATCCCAAACCATGAAACTAAGGAGTAGTACAGACAGGCTTCAAACCCCAAAAGGCTTGCCCACAAAGCCTTGCCATTATGTCCCATTCCAGCTTTAAAGTCCTAAAGGTAATACCCTATTACTAACTGAAAACAATAGGGTAATATTTTTCAAAATATTCTATCTTTAGTCCATTTGGATAATAAGGCTGCTTTGCTTGTTCTAATGTGAGGAACAGTTGAGAAAGTATCATTACTGTTTATAGATGAGGAAACCTAACATCCCATCCAATCTGGTGACTGTACAAAGAAAACCAGTGCAGAGGAGGGGGCACATGATCTAGAGCCTGACTTCTCCACTTACACGTGCATAAACTTTGGTGTATCACTGATACAGAAGGAGAAATAATGACATTTTTGTCATAAAATAATTTGAGAATTAAGGTTAAATGAAATTTAGCCCAGTAATTGGCAAATAAAAAGTATTCAATAAATAATTGTCTTCTCTCCTCTTCATTCCAGGTGCCATCATCTCCTTTTTAAAAATTAAATGACATTGTCCCTAAAATTCATCATACTCTCCCAGGTCAAAGTAAATTGTGAATTGCATGAGGTATGATTCACCCCATAGGATTTCCTTAGATTTAAAGAATGTCATTTTATCCAGGACTACTCATGTTTATTTATGCTCACTTATTAATTTATTTCCACCCTATCTTGTTCTAAAAGGTATTTGAGGCAGACAACTCAAACCTTAAATCAAATTGCATGGACATGAACTGTGATATAAACATAATACAGCTCACTTTTCAGTGGTCTTCAGGGAAACAATTACCTATAGAAAAGGGAAGAAGTGGTGAGGCACAATGATCTGGAAGTCAGATATATTTACACTTGAGTACTGATTTTATCATAAAAAAATTAGATTGTATGAAAATTGCCTTCTCTGAGCCTCAGTTTCTATAGTTGTAGAATGAGGGAGAAAGACTAGTCGATCCATCATTTTTTTCCCAATTTTTTGATGCAAGATTTTCTTCCCCCAAACACTTAAAAAGCACATTTCTTGATCATGTACCAAGCTCACATTAAAAAAAAAAAGATGGATTCAAGCTTCCCAACATACTGCTAGAAAATTCAGAGAATTTCAGAATGTACCATCTATAGCCTTTTAAAGAAAAATAAAGAAAAAGCCAACCAGAAAAACTATGAGTTTCTATATTTCCCCTGATGTGAAATGAAATTGATATTGGCTGTTACTGCCAGCTGCTGTCACACTGCCCAGCCTCCACCAATATCAAATCTGGCAGTGTTGTCTGATCTATAGCCCTATAACATTTACAAGCAGAGAAGGCAAGAACAGGAACTTTACAATTAGATCAGAATCTTAAGTTCTAGAACCACTCTTTACCAACCATGAAAGCATTAGCAAATTACTTAAAATTTCTGAGCCTCAAGTGAGATTAAACTATTTCATAAAGTTATTACATTAATTAAATGATATTTGAAAATTCTTGGGATTCCATAGGTATTCAGTAAGTGGTAACTATTAGTAGTTCCTTCAAAACACTAATCTTACTTTGTGACTCCTAGCCACAAAAATCCTCCAGTGACTCCTTCCCACCTTAGAATCAAGATCTTTCTACTCATCTCTGCTTTTCAAAGTCCAGATAATTTTACTATTGCTTATTGTCTAAATATACGTAAGCCTATGTGATTCTTTGTCTTTGATACCATCTTGGCTTATGAATCTGTCTTCATATTCCTTCATTTGCCACTTTGGGAAGAGTAAAGATTTAGGCAAACTGGGTTTGAATACAGACTCTACCACTTCATACCTATGGGATCTTTTCACTTAACCTAGATCCCTCTTTTAAAAGTGATTGTAATTCGAGGACTGTCATACTGTCTTCAGTGCTTATAGCTAAGGGCCCAGAACAGAATAGGCACTCAGTAGTTGGTAGTGATGGTGATAATGAGGATGAGAGTTTTTCTGGCTAAGCCATATATATTCTGATTATAAAGACACCGGAACAGAAATACAGAGAATAGAGAAAGATTTTCCCTTTCAGTATTTCGATCAAGTCTTAAATAAATCAGTACTGACTTACTCAGCTTGTGTGTATTTGTCCAGAACTACTAGAGTTTCTAATACCTGAACCACATATACTATCTTACGCTGGTTTTTTATGTAAATGAAACATTCACCAACCAGATGTCTTGTAGGTTGTCAGTAGCACATAATCATTAAAAGCAGAGATTCTGCAGGTAAATGCCTAGCTTTGCATCTGTCACTGTGTAAGTTTGAACAAGTTATTTTACCTCTCCTTGCCTCAGTTTATATAAATTCTAGCTATGTCATAATTAAATAATTAAAATTAAGTATGTATATACTTATTGACATATATAGTAAGTATATATGGAAGTATGCTTATTGAGAGTTTATAATGGCCAGGAACCATTCTAAGCACTATATACATCAATACACAGGTATATAAACCTATATATACTTGCCTAACCCCTGCTCACCCCGTGCTGTGCAGCCCAGTTCCTAACAGGCCGTGGGCCAGTACCAGTCTGTGGCCCTGAGGGTTGGGGATCAGTGCTCTAAACTGTTAAACTATTTAGTTTATTCTAAAGAGATTTAGTGCCACAATCAAGATCATGAAACGTCTCCTTACTAAGGAAGTTGTTAGAACCCAAGGCTCCCATCCTCCAGGTCACTGCTCATTCTCATTAAACTGCCCCAGTTCGTTCTCTATGGAAAGTTTCCCTCTTCACAGGATTGATTAAAATTCTGTGGCTGTTCACTACTCAGTGCTCACACCTGCCTTTGTCCCAGCCAATGCGAACACACAGGACTGGCACAGAAAGGGAAATTCAGCGAGGAATTGCAGGAGCACAAGATAACAGATTTTGCTGAGAAGAAGCCACAGCACTAATAGCTGCCCTTGACTGAGCAATACTCAAGTTCCAGGCACTGTGAACACTTTGCATGCACTATCTCATTCTGTTCTTTGTAACAACGCCGTGAGGTGACTATCATTCCCCTCATTTCCAGGTGAGGAAACATACTCAGGGAGTTTAAGCAACTTGCCCAAGGTTTCATAGATAGAAATGAAGCACCAGGATTTGAATGAGTCTGTCTGATCCCACAGACGACTCTTAAACACTGTACATACAGACTGTCAAACATAATTTGGCAGGAGCTTTGCATAAAGTCTTCTTTTAAGCCTGTTTATCCATGACTTTTTGAAATGTGATATAGACAATTCAATTAATATGTCACAGGGGAAGAATGCTACATGTGGATGGGCTCAGAAGTCAGTAAGGGCATCTTGAGCTACAATAGTTTCTGACCTTACGTAACAGAGGTGCATAAAACGTTCCGTGCCAAGATTTGAGATGTCATCCTCTCACTGGATGACACTCACTAGATGATTCAAAGCTGTCATTCCCAATATTGTCATGGTATCGTGGCAACTGATTCAGGTCAGAATTCCTGCATGCTAATTATTGCAAAACAGTGGAAAGAGCCTCTCACTCTCAGAATTCAAAAATCCTTAGAGTTCATCTAGCCCAATCCCTTTCATTTGATAAGTTAAGAAACTGAAGCCCTACTGGCATTAAAACACTAGGTAGCAACTTGAATGACTCTCAGCAACATTAAATGGAGTGAAAGAAGCAAGACACAAAAGATTATATGGCATATAGTTCCTTTTATAAGTCCCAGACAGACAAGACAAACCTATAGTAATAGAAGCTCAAAAAGCAGCAATGTCTGTGTCTCAGGGAAAGAGGCAATGACCATAATGAGGCACAAGAAAAATTTTGAGGCAATAGAAAAGTTTTATACTTGGATCTAAATGGCAATTACACAGATGCATGTCTACATAAATATCATCAAACTGTATACTTAAGATCTGCAAATTTTAAAGTATAGAGTTTGCCTTAATGAAAAGAAAAAAAACCTGCCTATATTTTAAGACACCTGTCTGAATTTCATTCTTTATTGAATAATACCTAGAGATGCTTTTCTGATACATTTAAAATTACATTTAGAATTGGAGACAAGGAAAATTGAGGTAACGAGCAGAGAACAAATTTACTCAAGATCATGTGATACAGAAAAAGCTAGAATTAGATTTTACATTTCCATTCCATAATGACTTAAAAATCCATTGATTTTTATGAGGGTGAATGGATATACAGAATCAAATATAACACATTATTTACCCTTTCTGAATCTAGGGATGATAAAAATGAAAATCATTTGAATATTTTAAATCAGTAATTCTCAAAATACTTCAATAAAAAATGAGATACTTACAATTGTACCATTAAAAAAAAGCGTTCTAGGCTGGGCTCAGTGGCACACGCCTGTAATCCCAGCACTTAGGGAGCCAAGATGGGTGAATCACTTGAGGCCTGGAGTTCAACACCAGCTTGGCCAACATGGCGAAATCCCATCTCTAGTAAAAATACAAGAATTAGCCGGAAGTGGTGGCACATGTCTGCAATTCTAACTACTCAGGAGGCTGAGGCAAGAGAATAGTTTAAACCCTGGAGGCGAAGGTTGCAGTGAGCCAAGATCACACCACTGCACTCCAGCCTTGGTGACAGAGCCAGACCCTGTCTCAGGAAAAAAAAAAGGAAAAAAGCTTTCTAGAGTCCAATGTGTTTGCCAATTTTAGTTTAAGCAAATTAAGTAACTTTGCTTGTCTGCAGAACTTCTTTTTAAGTGCTAAAAAACATTTCTAGACCGAAGGGATTTAGCTAAATGAAAATCCTACAGGAAAATAAAGGTATGTAGCATTTTCTAAAACCATTTGATCACTAAATCCTCTCCAGATTAGAACGTTTACTAAAATCTCAAAAAGCAGAAATATAGATTAGATAGAATGTTTCTATATCCTTTGGGAACTATGCAGTGTTAATAAAATTTCAGTTTGTTACTCTCATTGAGTTAATAAACCATAAGTTGCCCCCTTTCAGGGGGCATTTCATCCTTCATTGGAATTTTTCCATAGACAGACTTCAAGAACTATCAATTACATATTGCAGCAATAAATAAAAGTTCATTAATTTATGAAAATATTTTTATTGAGGAACACAAATCTTTTGGAGAGCTCAGTGATCATCTCAACATCTTGCTATAAATAGAAAGGAAGAGCCATCTGTTTTTCAAGGATGAGGGAAAGCATCAAGTTTGGCCAAGGATAACTGAAGTAAAAATAAATGAAATGAGATGAGTGAGATTCCACTTTTACTAACCCCCAAACTCAAATTTAAACATTGTTTTTATTATTAATAAGTTTAAAGGATGTGAGACTCTACAGAAAAAATAGTTAAATACATTTTGTAGTTTATGAAATGGGAGAAGTGAAATATATAACAACAATGGCACAAAGCATGGAAGAAAATGAAAGTATACTATTGTAAGATTATTATGTACTAAATGGAATGGTATAATATTTAATAGTAGACTGTACAAGTTAAAGATATATATTGTAAACACTAAAATAAAACTTACAAAATTTTTAAAAGATATATAACTATTAAGCCAATAGTGGGGATACAAGGGAAAATCATTTTTAAAAATTCCAAAGACAGCAGGGAAGGGAACAAAAAAAAAGACAAAAAAATTATAAAATGTATGGTAAGATCATAGACACAAATCCAGTATAATGAGTATCTACCTTTAATGTAACTGGTCTAAATATTTCAATTAGGCCATGTTTACTGAATAAAAAGCAGAAATCAACTGAATTAAAAAGCAAAGCTACAACTGTATAATATCTAAAGCCAATCCACTTTAAATATAAAAACATAGATGAAATGTAAAAAGATGGAAAATATCTACAATGTAAATTTTAATCAAAAGAAAGCTGCAGTGGCTATATTGATTTTAGACAAAATAGATTTCAGATCCAGAAATAGTAGCAGGGATAAAAAAGAAAATTACATTAAGAAAAAGAAATTAAGTCATAAAGAAATTATAATGTTAAGTATGTTTGCATCTAACAACAGTATCAAAAACATGAAGCAAATTTTGATAAAACTGAAAAAAAATAGACAAATCCCAATTATACCTGTAGATTTTAACAGCCATTTCTTAGTCATAAGTAGAACAAGTAAATGAAAATCAGAAAGGCTATAGAAGATTCTACCACTATTACCAACTTGGCCGTTACATTTTTTTACAAGTACACATGGAACAACTTTAAGATAGATCATGTTATGTGCTATAAAACAAATCTCAACAAATTCAAAAGGATTTCACTGTGCAAAGCATTTTCCTCTGACCACATATTTTGAAACAGAGTTTTGCTCTTGTTGTCCAGGCTAGAGTGCAATGGCACAGTTTCAACTCACTCACTGCAACCTCTCCTCCTGGATGCAAGCTATTCTCCTGCCTCAGCCTCCCAAGTAGCTAGGATTACGGGCATACACCACCACGTTCAGCTAATTTTTTTTTTTTTTTTTTTTTTTTATTTAGTAGAAACAGAGTTTCACCATGTTAGTCAGGCTGGTTTCTAAGTCTGGACCTCAGGTGATCCACCCATTTCGGCTTCCCAAAGTGCTAGGATCAGAGGCGTGCACCACCGTGCCCAGTTCAGTTTTAGATAATTTAATCCCAGATTACAACTATGTGATTAGGCTCTCACTCTGTCTAAAAAAAATAAAAAATGAAATGGAGGAAGAATTTGACAGTACTGGTGGAAAATGGTATCATCTAGATAGAGACTTTATAATTACATCATATACTGTGTCCAAAATACTATTCTACAAAATACTAGACAAGCAACATGGTAACAAAATGAAACCAATTAGCAAGAGAAAAAATATGCAAAAGGAGCAGAAGTAAAAATAATCTAGATATTGTAATTAGTAGGAAAAGAATTTTGGCTAACTGTGATTAATATATTTGTTATTTGAAAGAAAACATGAACAAAATAAATGAAAGCACGAACTTAAACAAATAAATAGAGGCTTTAAAATTAATCAAATGACATTCCAGGACTTAAAAAGATAATGCATGAAGTTAGGAAACTTCTGGATATAATAGAATGAAGAATTGGTAAACTAGAAGACGGCACTATAGGAAATTTACTCTGTCTGATTTTTAGAAAAGATGCGTACAAAAGAGAGATAGAGAAATTGTTTCAGTCAATAGTGAAATGCTAGCACTTGCCCCAAAAGGTCAGAAATAAAAAAGAGCATCAGCTGCTGTTATTTCTATGCATCATTATAAAGTAAGTTCTAACCATCACAATAAGTCAAGAAAAGGTTACAGTTTTTGGAAAGGAGTGAGTAAAACTGCCTTTTTTTCACAGATGACACAATTGTGAAGATAAAACATCAAATAAAATATAAAACAAACTATTACAATCAATAAATCAATTCATAAAGGTCATTGGACCAAGGTCAATAACAAAAAACAATTGTATCTCTCTATATTAGCAATAAATAATTGAAAAATAAGTTAAAATAGGAACTATTTACAGTAGCGCTTTTAGACACACATTTAGCAGTAAACCTTAAGAAAGTAGTGCAAGTACCATTGCACTGCTGAGAGATGTTAAAACCTAAATAAATAAAGAAGTATTCCACTTTTATGAGTCAAAAATTAAATATTTAATATATCAATTCTCTCAAAACTTATCTATAAGTACAATGTATCCCAATCAAAAAGGTCGACTTTTTTTTGCATGTGGAAATTGACATGTGATTCCAAAGTTTATGTAGAAATAGCCAGAAGATGTTAAAGAAGAGGAAGAAATATGGATGATTTAATGTACAATATTCCAGTGTGTTCTAGAAAGCTACAGTAATTAAGACAGTATGGATTTGGTGCAAAGGTAGAAAGACATATTAATGAAAAGGAATAGGTAAACCAGAAAGAGATCACACATAAACAGTCACTTGGTTTCAGTAAAAGCACCAGTTCTCTTCAGTGGCCACAGAATGGTCTTTATTCTGAAGTAGTTAGATATATATATATATATATATACATATATGTGCGAAAAAAGGTGAACTTTGACTCTGAACTTACAGCATAACCCAAATTTATGTGAGGTGGCTCATATCCTGATGTGAAAGCCAAAATAAGTAAGCTTACAGAAGAAAATACGGTTAAATACCTCCATGAGCTTGGGGTAGGAAAAAAATAGGAGGAACATATAAAGGACAAATCACCAAAAGAAAAAAATCAACAAAGCAAATTAAAAATTTTGTTTGTCAAAAAATATTATTCTGAAAGTAAATAGGTAATCCACAGCCTGAATAAAACTCCTGCAATACATAAATTCTGACATAGCTAACATATTTAACATATTATATATGTTATATATAACATATGCACTCATTAAAAAGGAAAATTAATAAGTGGAAAAGACTTGACCAAAACTTCAAAAAAGAGAATACCCAAGAAGCCAATATGCATATCGAAAAATACAAAGAATTATAATCAAATGTATGCAAATTAAAATTGAAATGGAATAACACACCTACTCAAAGAGGTAAAATTAAAAGGACAGACAACGACAAGTATTGGAGAGTACAATGGGCAACTTGAACTTTCATAACTTCCTGCTGGGAGTATAAATTGACTCAACCACTTTGGAAAAACTATTTGGCAATATCTCCTAAAGCTAAACACTTGCTTGCCCTATGCCCCAACCATTGTACTCCTACGTATAAACTCAAGAGAAATTGGTGTATATGTTCATAAAAAAACAAACAAACAAAACAAAAAAAAAACATGTTCAAGAATCTTCATTAGCAGCTTAGCTCCTAACAGCTCAAAACCAGAAAAACTCAAATGTCTATCAACAGTAGAGTGGAAAAACTGTGGTATATTCATACAATGTAATACAGGTTGAATGTTTCTTACCCAAAATGCATAGAACAAGAAGTGTTTCGATTTTTGGACAATTTTGGATTTGAGAGTATTTGAATTATACTAGTTGAGCACCCTAGCCTGAAAATTTGAAACCTGAACTGCTCCAGCGAGCATTTCCTTTGAGTGTCATGTTGGTGCTCAAAAAGCTTTGGATTTTGGAACATCCTGGATTTAAAATTTTTGGATTAGAGATACTCAAACTGTACTACTCAGCAATAAATAATAACAAACATATACATTCAAATAAATAAACTTCAAAAACATTATATTGAGTGAAAGAAGCCAGACATCAAAAAAAAATATACTCATTCCATTTATATGAAGTCCAAGAATAGTTAAAACTGAGTATATTCATCAAGATATTTGTGTATGATTTGTATATAACAAAGTTATACCCCAAAATATTTATGTACATCAAAAAAATAAAAATAATTAGACAAAACTGAATTACCTAGAAATAAAAATGTACTTCTAAAGAATACATTGGTCAAATAAAATATTCATACGAAAAGGCAGAAATACTTGTACCATATGATAAAGAAAAGATATCTGCTTGAGAATGCAAGTAACATGAAACTAAAAGAAATGTATAGCCTAAACAGATAGTTATTTTTAAAAAGATAAGGCAATAAATCAACAATATAAGCTTCAATTTCAAAAATTTTAGAAAATGAACAGAAAATACTAAGGATACCAAAAGAAAGGGAATAATAAAGAGCAGAAATCAGTGAAATAGAAAATGAGTGTACAGTAGGATAAAACAACAAAGTCAAACATTAGTTCTTTGACTAGTTCACTAAAATGAATAAACCCCTGTGCAACAAAACAGACCAAAAAAGGGAGAATAAAACACAAATTATCAATATCAGAAATTAAAAGGAGAATATCACTAAATATTCTATGAGTAGCAAAATATAGAGATATACATAAAGAATAAATACATACCATCAAATTGTAAATTAAAATTAACTAAATCAATTGTTGTTCTGTAAAAAAATAGCAATAAACAAGCAGAAAATGAGATGCAAATGCCATTTACAATAGCATCAGAAATAGTCAAAGTTTTAGGAATGAAAGTAATGGAAGACATGTAAAAAAAATGGACAAGATGGGGAATGATACACACTGCGGCCTGTTGGAGGGTGTGGGGAAGAGAGGAGGGAAAGCAACAGGAAGAATAGCTAATGGATGCTGGGCTTAATACCTAGGTGATGGGATGATCTGTGCAACAAACCATAGTACATGTCTACCTATGTAACAAACCTGCACATCCTGCACATATACTTCTAAACTTAAAGTCAGAAAAAAAAATATGTAAAACCTCTACTCTGATAACTATGAAATTGTATTTGAAATAAATTAGAGTGAAATAAATTGAGAAATATAACACATAAATAAAAAGCCTTGATATTGTAAACATTTTAAATATCTTTGAATTTAATATGTAAATTCAATAGCATTCAAAATTCTAGTGATATGCTTTTTAGAAAGTGAATAGATGCATTTATGTTACATTCAGAGGTGCAAAGGGCAACAGAGAAGTGACTTGTTATAAGGATAATTGTTATGGTAGATGACTCACTCAAACACTGAAATTTTCCATTGGACTATAATAATTTTTTAAATTTAAACTATTTTAAAAATAAAAACTGGAGAATATAAAATATTACTTTGAACTTGTAATCAAATTAACAAAACAAAAATAAATAATGTGTAACACCTAGAATTACTATAGTTTACGTGAATGAGACATAATGTTCTAACTTTTAAACACAGAGTCTATAGATGTCATCATTCCATGCTCATTAATTATTACTAGAAAGTTCATGATGGACCTAAACTAACCAGATATATGGATTGAGAGGCACAATAATTATAGAATTATCACAAGAAACTCAATCATTCAGATTTCTAAGTTCAATATGAATCATTACTGGCTACCCAAAAAAACATGAACTTTGAACATATTTACAGTAGCACATCATTGGAACAAAGGAGGTGATCATTACATTGTGTTTTCCACTAAACAGAACACATCTAAGATGTGCTCAAGTGTAGATTTCATGTTTTAGAGTTATGATTAATGAAACAACACAGGTCCAGAAGAGAGTGACTTCCACAAAACAGCCTCAAAAATATGTACTGTAAAATAATAATAATAAATAAAATAGTGACATGGCACCCAGAGAAGAGTACCTGAAAATACTGAAAAGTTGTCTAGGAAAAGTGAGTGCTTATTCCTTTAGTCTGAATAGCTGTAGATGGTGGACTAGAACTCATAAATAGAAGTTACATGGAGACCAATATCACTTCATTATAAAGAAAGCAAATAATCCGAAATAAACTAACTTGCCACAAGAGGTAATGTATTGCCTATGTCTGCAAAGATACAGTCGATGAGATTTTAGCAATACAGTGAAAGTTAAAGTAGATGATGCCAAAGTTTTTTTCCTTCCACTTCTCAGATACATATTTTTATAAAAGTACGAAGCTTTTGAGAGTGATATTTTACTTTAGAAGAACTGTGTTCTTATAATGGACACCTTTACTTATGAGGAGAAATGACCTTGGACAAGTCTCTTGACTGCTCTCATCAGTCAGAAAATTGGAAATAATTCAGCTTTATCACATTATTAGAGTGAGAACCAAATATGTACATGTAGAAGCTTTTCAAAACCGTATATATACATATTTGTTATTGCTCTTATGTCAGAAATTTTACTTGTAAATAGAAAAGCTAGATGATAAAGAGATGTTTATGGAACTATCAAAAAGATCTGAGTAGGAAGGAAGAAGCTGAGATTCTCAGGTGGAATGTGGGTGGGAATTTCCCAAGATGTTATCTGGAGGAGGTCAATGTTTATCAGACATGGTGGAAGGGAAGCTCAAATAGGAGACCACTAATTAGAGAAGGTTCTTGGGAATCTGAGGATTTCCGCACCTTACCCAACAGATAATATAGCCAACTTGGACATCTGTAACAAAAGATTCAGTTGAACAATTGGGATTAACACATTAGGTACACATAAATGGAAAGGGAATAATTTTAAAGAAGGTGGTATCAGTAAAGCAATAACTTAGATAATATGTTATTTAATATGGTCGAGATTTCTAAATAATTTAAAATAGGCTCCCTACATGCTATATGGCTTATCCATGTTCAGAAGGAAAACATTCTAAAAATCTATACACACACATTTTGCTTTCCTGAATAAAAAGTAATCTGTATAATTTAATCTATCCTCAAGAACTATGCAAATTACAGTTATACCCTCTGGATTTTATTGAGACACATGAGGTTGTTTGCCATGCACTATTTTAACACCAAATTGAAGTATTACTTGAGTTCTTGTATAACCTTTCTTTGTTCAGTTTTCTACTTTAGCAACCTATATGCATAGCCTCACCATCATCGCCCACATCATTACACAGTTTCTCAACCCCAAAGTGCAACACTTAAAGTACCCTCTCCGATCATATCACCTTCTTTCTATCTTTCCCAGTCTCCAACTCCCACTCAACTTGCTCTTCTCATCAATCACACTTAAGGTCTCTTCTTTACTTCTATGTTATCTTTTGTGAAATATCCCTTGCTAACTTTGTTATCTCTTTATCCCAACATAAATTCAATGCTCAAGCATATTTCATATGATATTACCTTAGGTCCCTCATGATCATAACTTCTACAACTCTATTTGCAAAATTCTAACCCTAGTCAACAAAGGTCACTCTTTAAGAAAATAGACTCCACTCTGGATTCATGAACATCTAATTTTGAATTCCATTTTGCCACTTATCAGCTGTCTATGACCTGAGATCATTAATTCAACTTGTCAGTGACTGAGTTCTGTATGCATGGCATATGAACTGCTGTGTCTTCAGCACAGAATACACTGCCTGACAAAAACCCGATGAAAGATGAGTATCTGTTGAATGAAAACTAACACTACCCTATTTAACTTCATGGAAAAGGCTAGTAATTTCATGCTATGATCTCTTTTTTCATTTCAAAATATGTTCACAATTTCAGGCAACTTTTTCCCCCCATTACACCCCAGGTGAAGACTGACTACAATTCTCCAAGGCTAATCTTCCACCTCCTCTCTACATTCCATGCACTGCCACATCTTCAATGCATTGCCTTATCAAATTTCTTTATTGTATTCTTACCACAACAGGATGTTTTCTCTTTAACCCACAAACATGCTTTATCTTTCTCCTATATTGCATTACCTCAGCTGTCTGTCCCCTGCCTGTCTTGCCAAGCTCTTGGCAAGGGTAGCATCTACTTATGCTTTTTACTTCCCTGCCTCTCATTTATTCATTTACCATTCAACAAATTCAGTTTAGCTTCTTTCCCACAACTCTACTGAAGGTCACTAAGCATAGCTGTTTAAAGATCAATTCTTTTTTCATCTACTTAATTTCTTATCATGTGCTACTTTCATTCATGCACACTTGGCTCTGATTGCACTTGCTTTCACTGTTTCTAAGGCAGAGAAAACTCTTTTCTAACTCAGAGACTTTGCTCTTGCTAGTTCCTTTGAGTGGAAAACTCTTTTACCTGATTCTTCCCATATTACCTCAAAATCATTGTTGAATCATTTATTTGACAATTTATATCTTAAACCTCAATATTAGTTACTACCTACCATGTTCTAAATTATTGAAATACAAAAATTATTAATTGTTGTTTTCGAGAACTTTAGTCTTGTAGAAAAGTCTACAAATAATTCTAACACTATGTGGGGCGATGCCATTAAAAGGTATTTGTGAAGGGAACAATTCAGTCTTTCTAAAAGGAGACAAGGAAGCTTTCATAAAGGAGTTGACACTGGAATTAGGTCAGCCAATGGGTGTGGTTTTATCCCCCAGGCAATGTCTGTAGACATTTTTAATTGTCACAATTGTAGGGGGCAGGTGGCTATTGGCATTAAGTGATAGAGACCAGAGATGATGCTACATCTTCTTCAATCCACAGGACAACAGTCCCAAAGCAGAGGATTATCCAGCTCAAAATTTCAGTGGTTCCAAGAATGAGAAACCTGGAGTTAGATCTTAAAAAGTTAATGAAGAATTTCGGCCAGCTAGATGACCACAATAGCTTCCTGTCTTTCTGCAAACATCTATTCTATACCCAGTTGGCATTAGCTTTCTAAAATACCAATCTGTTTATGTCACACCTAGTTCACAATTTTTTCTAATACTAACATATAATACTAGTATCAATTATTACATGCCAGGATCTTCACAATTCTGTGAGGAAGATATTGTCCCAAAACTACTGAAGAGGAAGCTAAGATTCAGATAAAGTAAGTAACCTAGGGGTGTCAAACTGATCGTTTCTCTTTATCTATAAAATAAAATCCAAATGTTTTGCTATGTCAACTTACCTTACAGTCTGATTCTAACCTTCATTTACAGTTTTATTTCCCAATAGTATTGCTGAACACAAAGGTTTAAACATTACTAATTGCCATTCTAAAAACACTATGGGAAACAACACTATCCATCGAAGTCAAAGATGTACACACAACCTAAAAGAAAATGCAAATCCTATGTATACATCTCAAATATATCCTTGCACCTCTGCATTGAGAAATGTGTATAAAAATATTTAAATAAATTTTTTCCAAAAGAATAGAAAAAGAAAAAAATTAAATCAATACAAATGTTTGTCAATAAAAGATTTACATTAGTACCTTGTGATTTATTCAAACAGTAGAATAATACACGGCAATAAAACTGTGATATACAAATAAATAGTCACGGACAAAATCTCACAAGTGTAGCATTAACCAAAAACACCAGCAGCAGAAATATAAATGCACTATTTATATTCCATATAAAAATTTTATACATTATGTTCCACACAAAAAACCTAAATAAATTGTTTAGGTGACCGTATGTAAGAGAAAAGCGAAAACTGCAAAGAAATCGCAAGTAGACAATTCAGGATAGTGGCTACTATTGCTCTGAGATCTAGGAACTTAAATGTATTTGGTAATATCAACTTCTTAAGATAGATGGTAAGTACATGAGTCTTAACTGTGTATTTTTATCCTCTATCCTGGTCTGTGTACATATTATTAGTGTTATATTACTATTAATTATATGTAGTAAATACTTAAATGTATAACATATAATTATTTTTGAGTTTGTATTTTAGTCCTTGCTACACCTTTTGCCTGAAGTGACCTTCCTTTTTTTCACATGGTAGAGTCTTACTGTTTTCAAAATAAGGTGGACTTTTGGAGGGGATGTTTAATTCAAGCAGAGCTACCAAAGGACACAAAATGCAAGTGACATTTGAACCAGGCTTTAAGTTTTGAGAAATGGAAACAGAGTCAAATGAGGGTCATTTCAAGCAGAAGGAACTGCTAAACTAAAACACAATGGACGATCACAAATTCAAGAACTCCACTGTTGCCGAAGAGAGGCCTAACAGCAGAAAAAAAAAGGATGAGTTCGAATGTAGAGAGAGGAGACATTTTGAATGTCATCCCAAAATCCTAATGAGAGAGGCACTAAAGATTTGAAGAGTTGTGCCATCTGTTAAAACAAAAGAGAAGAAAATTAAAAAGAAATAAAAGAAAAAAAAAGATGTTTTGGGGGAAGAGTCATGAAAGCAGAACAAAGGATAAATTAGAATAGAAAGAGCAGGGAACACCGTTTGGAGGATACAGTAAAAAATGAGTCTGGACTAAGACAGTAGCTTTATCAGACTAATTTCTTTTCACTTTTTCCTAGTCTTCAGTGTCATTAAATATGAATTAGATTACTGAATCCCAGAACTGCAGATTAACTTGAGATAGAACATGCTTATTAGCTAATCATATGAGAAAGGTAGGTGGATTTTTTAAGGAATTACTCTCAAATTTCTAAAAAGTACCTATCATATCTTAAGAAATTAACCCACAGTATTTTGCCTTTTGCTACAATTTTATCAGATAGGATTAGACACACTGTTAAATTGCATTAACACAAGTCAACAGGATGCAAATTTAGCTATGAAATTATAATATTGAAAATTATTTATTTGTTGGAAAGAATAAGTGCAGCTTTTCAAGATGCTTAAACAACTTTCTAGAAGCTATTGCTTGTCTCCACAGTAGTCCTCAGAGCTAGAAGGGTCAAAGACAGTCAAAGCTATAAAGAATATTGGAAGTTATTGGCCAGGCAAGGTGGCTTATGCCTGTAATTCCAGCAATTTGGGAGGCTGAGGCAAGTGGATTACTTGAGGTCAGGAGTTTGAATTCAGCCTGGCCAACATGGTGAAACTCCGTCTCTACTGAAAATACAAAAATTAAGCAGGTGTGGTGGCGGGCGCCTGTTAATTCCAGCTACTCGGGAGGCTGAGGCAGGAGAATCATGTGAACCTGGGAGGCAGAGACTGCAGTGAGCCAAGATCATACCACTGCATTCCAGCCTGGATGACAGAGCAAGACTGTCTCAAAAAAAAAAAAAAAATGTCAGGCGGCCGGTTAGCTCAGTTGGTTAGCAAACCGACCGCCCAACAATAATTCAAAAAAAAATAATTAGAAGTTATCTAGTTTTCATGTTACTAATGAAGAGACTGAAGCAAAGAGATACAAGGTCACAGGACAAGTCATTTAATACACTCATTAAGATAAATATTTATTGAACTTCTACCCTGTACCAGTAATCATGTTGGTATCAAAGCCGGAAATAAATTCCAGGTTTTCAGACCTCCAGCTTTGAGCCCTTGTGCTACAACATGTGTAGCCAGGCACTGAATAAGCAAACAATTTACCAAGCACAGATTTCTGTAACTGAGCTCCATGGCCCACCAGTACTGGAATCTTAGGCCTTAACCTAGACCTACTACATCAGAATCTCTTGGGAAAGGGCTATAAAAGTTGCATTTTAGCAAGTTCCCTGAGGTAATTACATATTAATACAAGGTAATTTTCATTAACATGAAATGTGAGGAGCACAAGTCAAAGAGAATAGACAGGAAAAAGCAAGGATTTAGATTTTTAATGGAATTTAGGAAGGCAAACAGTTAATAACAGCCAACATATTCCCACAACCAGGAAAGAGACCAATCCTCCAGTCAAGATGTATTTCAGAATCTTACCAACCAATTGGTCAGTTACCTATGAATTATACTTCACTACTTACAAGTACTTTCACTACAATATATCATTTGATCAACACAAAAACCCTGTGAATACTTGTGCAATTATCTTCTTTTTCTATTAAAAAAAAAAGACTATAGCTCAGGGAGTTTAAATAGTTTGCAAGAGGTCACAAATGTAAGAGAGGAGACCAGAATTCCTTTTCACTACACTACGGTTTCCTCATCTGTTAAATAAAGGAGTTGTATTTGGTGGAAATTACAATTCTCTTTATGATGTGTGAAAAATGGGACACGTGCTTGTCAGTGCCTATCTATGTGGTTTAATTCATTGGAGATTCAAAGTCAGTGTTCCCTTTGAGGAAACAAGAAATGAAGACCAAACATGTCTTACCAGATTGACATGCAGAAACTACCTTAGAGAAGAGAATCATATAATAACCCAGTATTTGGTGTCTCAGAAGCTTACTCCCATGACTGCTATCTGCTTATGTGTATTCTTTTTTTAATGGATGCTTCCTTGCAGGTGTTTCAATGATGTTACAGGTCAACATTGTCAATGCTCCTCTTTCTCCTGAGAAGAAACTGAGTATGCATTCCTTCTGCAAACACTAATACCATCTTACATTAAGTTTAGCACTGTGCAGTCTTTAAATGGTCTTCAAAGACTTTTCATCCGATCCCAGACAGTTCTTGATTGCCATGTGCTTTTAGCTGTTGAGGCTTCTGGGCTGCTGATTTAAATCCTTCTCAGCCTAGTGTCCAGGGCTCCCCATGAGTCACCCTTCTTAAGCTTATGCTTCACCTGTTGTAGCCAGCACAGCTAACTAGACTTCTACTTGGTCCTCCTGTCTCATTTACCTGAGTAAAATCCCAGCGCATTTGAGCCTGGAGTTTTGCATTGCTTCCTCCCCATGTCCCCACAGCCTAGAGTCCAACCCCGGAACATTAAGCAGAGCCTAATTCCTTGCTAATAGAGTTCTCTGAGGCTGTAAACTTGACTGGATGCCCAAATATTGTCTTCTCAACCCCCTACCATAATACTCAAACTCCTGCAGAGGAAAGCACTCTCCCAGAATTTAATGCCAAACACCTAAAATGCTAACAGCTTAATAATAACAGCAATACAGCTTACTGTGTCCAGGACCTTTCCAAGTGCTTTATATGTATTATCTCACAATAATACTATAGGAAAAATATTATCACTTTCATTTTACAGATAAGAGAACTGAGGCTCAGAGAGATTACGTATAGGCTGAGTATCTCTTATTCAAATTCTTGGGAAAGGAAGTGTTTTGGATTTCAGATTTTTTTCAGATTTGGGGATACTTGTATATAGATTTACCAGTTGGGCATTCCTAATCCGAAAATCTAAAATGTGAACTGTTCTAGTGAGCATTTTCTTTGGGCATGACCTTTGAGCATCATGTTGGTGCTCAAAAAGTTTCAGATTTTGGAGCATTTCAGATTTCAGATTATCAGATTAGGAATGCTCAACCTGAACTGACTCAAGTTTTCAAAGTTAAAAAATGGAAGATTTAAACTCAGATCTGTTAAACTTTAAAATCCATGTTCTTCACTAGCAGCTAAACAGGTTAACTTAATCATCACTTCCTTTCATCATAACCTTCCTATAAATATTGAACTATGTTGGCTGGCCTAAAATTTCTAACTGCATGATCTGTGATTGAGTTCTTGCTTGCCACTGTCTCATCCCAGTGGGTGGATAGAATCCCATGTTCCAGCCTCTCCCAGTCATTAAATCCCACTGAAGTTAACCAGGCCATGCCTAGAATTATTCCAACATATGACATGTCATCGATTTGATCCTCCCAAAATCTTGGTGGAATTGACACCACATAGACCATAAGTCCCACTCTCTAGATGAGAGTGATGAAGACACAAACAGTTACTTTGAACAGTCCAGGTTAAACATAGCTAGCCAGTGCCAAAACCATGACCAGACCCAGGTTTCCTGACTCAAACACTAAAGCTTCATAAATTAAATTCACACCAAATACATTTAAGCTAGACAAGGCATACAGAAAACATACACACAGAGCTCAATACATCACTATGTTGAAGTGCATATAAATGCAGCTCTGTACAATTGGTTGAGGCTGAGATGTTACCATTCTCTTCACCCTTACTCATCACGTTTTTATACCATATTAGCCCATATGCTAGAACAATGCTAATCCATGCAGTGTAGGAGGCAGACACATTCAATGATCCAGAGCCTATGACCCAGTGCATTTGAATGACATGATATAATTAATGGAAGGAAGAGGAACAAAGGAATGAAGTAAGAGGAAAGTGAGTAAGAACCCTGGGTGGTTCTGAACAGGAATCAGGAAAGGAAAAATTCTGTTAATGGGATTGAAAGTTTGCTGTGGTAAAACATATTTTTTCCAAGGTTAGCTTAGGTTTCTCAAACTATTTTTGGCTGAGCCATGTCAACATCTGACCAGGCCCCACAATAGCAGATGCAATCAACACTGTTGATGAAAACTCAATAAACATGGAGGTTTAGCCCAACCCTTGATATTTTTTACTGAAAACTTATAAGTAGACAAGAAACCTCCAGAGACCACTCACTCTGTATTCTTGCTTGGAGACACTGTTCCCTCCACTCAGCTTCTCACAGTGGTGTAGAATCTAAGTAGGAAGGGCCTCAAGTGGCATCTCTTTCAATGCCTTCATTTTACAGGTGATGCAACTGAGGCACAGAAAGAACAAGTGACTTGCCCAAGGTCACACAGTGAGTCATTGTCAAAGCTGAGGCACAAGAACCCAATGTACTCTTCCTTCCTCTCAGGAGTTATATAATTCATGTTTTTATTATTATTATTTTATATTTTATGTTATTAGCATGCTACGAAAGAGTAGTCAATTGTGAACTACAGCAAATGAAAGCAAGATACTAGGATGATTATTGTGTTTTGAGCATCACAAATTTTTTTTGTGAGAAGGAATGGTGAAAAATTGGTATATCTAACTGACTACTATTTTTCTTTTCATTTTTTAGAGTATGAAATGATGAACTGATCAACTAATTAATCAAATGGAGGATTAGTCCTTAAATTAAAGGTGGGTTATACCAGACCACTTTAAGATCCCTGGAAACACTGAGACTCTAAGACCCTGGATAGAGAGGGGCGTGAACCCTGGACTCCGAGTCCAAAATTACATATCAGTTGAAATCCCAACTCAAACTTGACCAGTTTCGATTAAATTTTTTCTGTAAAGAAAAAACAAAAAGCATCATACTCTTTTTGTTTAAAGAAAAAAAAACCTGGCTAGCTCTGCAACCATGGATAAATCAGTTAATCTTTCTGAGCTTCCCTTTCTTTATTCAGATAAAAAACCCAATAAGCCCTATATAAGCCTCAAGGTTATAAGGAACATATGAAGTTGTGTATTTGGCAACAATTTTGTTTTGTATTCTAGTATTATTAATATTAGTCTATACAATAATTATAAAAATTTTAGATACTCTATATGTATGTATATATTCATATATATGTGTGTATGTCTATATTTATTTTTATGTATATATATCTATGCAGGTACATATTTATGGACATATATATGTACAAATGTAAGTATGTATATTCATATATATTTCTCCTTTGGCTCTGTGCCCAGCTTAAGCAAGTTTCGCCCTCTTATTATAGTTCTCCCATAGGGCATACCATACCTGTTTTAATTTTACTTCCTATGAATAGTCATCATCTTCTCCTTCTTCCTGCATGTTTCTGCCAAGGTTCACACACCTGACCTTCATGGAGGTAAAATGGCTCACCTCCTATCCCTATGGCTGTTAAGCCTTAGTATTCTGTTTTTCAGTAATCTGTTTTATGATTTAAGTTTCAAGTGACTTTTTAAAAGAACGAATAAATTTTACATCTATTTTTGTGTACTTTTTCCAAGAATTGCTAGCATTTTCAATAGAAAATGCGTGTGCATTTTTTCTTATCAACGCTATATATGAAACTTATGAATTAGAAGCGTTTGAACTGAGGATGTGGTCATTTTCCAGTCTTTAATTTACAGATGAGACAGGAATAATCAGCTATAATCCTCTTGGTATATACAATGACTAGCATAATTTAGGGCTTCAAGATTTGAAGAGCTGACATTTTCATGCTGAAGTACTATTAGCATTGAAAGTGAATTTAAAAAAAAACGGTAAACTTAGAAAAGGAGAAAGTTCCTCAAATTACTGCCTGGGAAGCAGTGGCAAAGAACCAGTCCTAAAGATGGGTGGGGGTGGGAGAGCATAATGAATGAATAAATTATTAGCTTTAGCTAATAGTCACCTCTTAACACATTCACCTCTTCCATGTTGAATGCGCTTTCCTTACCGTATCTCATTTCAGCCTCACAACAACACTCCTAGAGAGGCAAGTCAATGTGGGATTTTTGTCATTTTACAAACAGGCATCTAAAGTTTAATAAGGTTAAGTATTTTGCCTGAGGACTCTTGTATAGGAACTGGAGAAGTCCATACCTAATTAAAGACTTTATCTAAAATATAAACTTCATTTTCCGGGACTCAATATCAGCTGCTTCATTACTTTTTATTCTCAAAGCACCCTATTTTAAAATTATAAAATAATTTTGTAGAATTCCCCAACTCAAAAGTTGTATCCTTATTTATGCAGTCAAGCTATAATACCTAATGTGCATGTGGACTCTAGCAGCTTACAAAACCTCAGTGACCCTTATCAGAAACCACTATGTTAACATGGTTTGCAAAGTGATCTATCTGAAGGGAGCTTGTTTCAATTACAAGATCTTAATCAGCAAGAGATGTATTATCTCACATAACAGGAAGTCCAGAGGTGGGGCAGTCCTCAAGACTGGGTGACTCAGTAGCAAGGTTTGCATCACCCTCAATCTGGAGGCCAACTGGCTGCAGTTTAGTTCTAGGCATCAAACCACAGGAAAAAAGACCATCTCTTCTTCGGGCACTGTAAATCTTAGACAGTTTTAGAAAAAGCTTATGACAGACATCCCATTTACCTGTGTTGAGTTTAGGTAATTCCTAAGCTAATCTCTGGCAAAGTCAATAGCATTTCCCTCACATCACTCAGGCCCAGCCTAGAGTTGCTGATAAGATCAGCTTCTCTGGAAGCACAGGGCTAAGAAAGAGATGGATGGGGAAGAAAATTAACATCTGCTAGGTGAAGAGTGAAATACATGCTGAGTAAAGAAATAACAGTGCTCACCAGAGAATAACAGGTGGGCGTATCTACAATGTAGAAACAAGACCCACATGAAAGAATGCTGAGTGAAAGTCCTCATATTAGACAATAGAAGTTACTTCATAAATATCTTTAAAACATATGTCAATATCTGACATTTTAGGGTGGCAATACAATAAATGCCTTTTCATCATTTATTAAAAGTTTGTTAACTTGAATGACAGAAAATTATCCTTTATAAAAGATGCAAAAATTGCAATAAAACATATTAGTTTTAGTAATAATTCATTCACCAAATTCATAACAAATTCACTGAGCACGTGCTATATGCTGGATAGCATTCTAGGTACTGGCATACCAACATAAATTAATCAATGTATGTATTGATGCTTGGGGGAAGATAGATGGAAATTACTATAACATGTTTCTTCTTATACTGTACAATAGTATGGAAGGATAGCCTAATACACTTGATTCAGGCTAATGGATGTGTGCCTACACTTATAAAGAGAAATCATTAATAAATATAAGAAATAAATGTATGCATACTTTCATCTCAGCAGTAGTAGATTGGAGAATCTTTATTGTTGACTCTATTATGTATAAATGATTTTAACAGTCTAAGTATTGTAAACTTTATACTCCAGTTGAAAATGGAATGGCATAAAGACATGGATGAGTAGCAGATTCCCCAAGTGCAACTCTAACAAGACCAGTGCAAATGACAGTTAACTAACTACAAGCTGTATTTGCTAAAGATTTGACAGGCAACTCTCTATAAAGTATACTCTGATAATTTAAAGATGGAGCCCAATGCTTAGTTAGAAATCAATAATAGTAAATAAGATTCCTTATAGTAAGTACTTAGTCTACAAATAAAGTCTTAATTATCAGAAAGCCCGGAAGTAGGTATTATTATTGTTATCACTGCTTTTTACAGATTGGGAAACTGAAACTCAAAGGATGTTAAGCAATTTGCCCCAGATATATAAGCAATGACAGATGAAAGATCTGAACCCAGACTCTTCTGTCTCCAAAGCCTATGCTTTTTAATCATTCAACTTATGTTTTTCAAAATGTGGTCTATGGTCAGCTACATCAATAGCATTTGGGATGCTTGTTAAAAATGCAAACTCTTTAGTCCCATCTGGGCCCACCAAATTAGAATCTTTGAGATGGAGCCAGAAGTTGTGCATTTTACTGGGTTTTTTGCCTACTGTCTATTAACACATTGCTGAGCTACTCTGCCTTATGACGTTTAAGAAGCCATTATGGAAAAAAGATTAAAATCTTACTAGTAAGCACACATGAACAAAGACTCTCTGAAGTTTATCTTACCCCGAAGCTTTCATTGTGTAGATAGGAAAATCCACCGATTAAAAGATTAGAACCTAAGTTTTACATCACAATCCCAAAATTACAACAGGTGGGAGTACCTGCTGGTACCTGAGACTCCTGGAGCTTTTCTTCTCTTGACTCCAATAGGCTCTATAAATTTGGAGAAGTCACTTTTTATCCCCGGGTATTAGTTTCTTTACTGTTAGCTTCTGGTGCACTAATCTGTCCTTCTTAAGAATGATCCCGAGATCCACTAAGGAAAAGAACTTTCCCAGAGCATACAGCTCAACCAAATGCTTCCAGGATGTCTAGCTCACAACAAAGAAATGTCCACCAAGGAAAGGTAACATAACATCACTTCTCACTTCTTTATTCAAATGCCCTTGTATTTTCTTATTATTATTTTCTATCATCCCAAAATTCTTCCAGGAGCAAAAATGGATATAACATAAAAATAAATGTCCTTGTTTCTTTCAGATAGCAAGAAAAGTAACAGGTTCAATAAACTTTCTGCAAATCGTTAAAGTGATAGAGGTAGAAGGGAATTAATAAAAACTTATTTAACCCTCTCTAATTTTTATAGGTGATAAGCCAGTGGCTGGAGCAGGTGAAATACTCCAATGTTACTGCATGATATGGCTTGGCTCTGTGTCCCCACCCAAATTTCATCTCAAATTGTAATCCCCATAATCCCCACATGTTGAGGGAAGAACCAGGTAGGATATGATTGGATCATGAGTGATTTCCCCCATGCTGTTCTCATGATGGTGAGTGAGTTCTCACAAGATCTGATGGTTTTCTAAGGCAGTTTTTTCTGCTGTTACTCACTCCTCTCTCTCATCTTCCACCATGTAAGACACGCCTGTTTCCCCTTCCACCATGATTGTAAGTTTCCTGAGGCCTACCTAGCCATGCGGAACTGTAAGTCAATTAAACCTGCTTTGTTTATAAATCACCCAGTTATGGACCATATCTTTCTAGCAATGTGAAGAAAGATTAATACACTGTCCTACATCAGATGAATGCTTAGGCCTCCTGGTCTCTGCTTCCTCAAAACAGCAAAAGTGCTGCTATTGCTGCTGCACCTTTGTCCATGGTTCCACAGCAGGGCAGGACAGGGGAGTATTTCTCAAAGTTTGGGACCCCCTGCCTTACCAACCTAGAAGAAGATTGAATTGGTTTTAGATTATGTTGAGTCATACAGTGGAAAAGTAAATTCTTACTGATTCTTTTTTGATCCTTTTACTTCCTTCAAAGAGAAAGTCTCAGAATGGTGCTAATGTAGCCTTAGCACCTCTACAGATTGATGACTTCCCTTTTTAAGAAATTGAGAGCAATCAGTTCATTTTATTTTATTTATTCTTATAATTACCTTCTCCTTATGGCAACTGATATAAGATTTCTGAATATGATAGTGATATAAATTTTTCTTCCAAAATAAATCAACTTAAAGAAAAATATTAAGCAAATGACAGTACATGTAATATGAGTTTTTGAAATCTTGAAAATGGTACAAGAATGATTAAAGTATGGCAGAAACTGACATAATGGTTTGAACACAGTCTTTGGAGTCAAATACACTTGGTTTCCTAACCCAACTTCTAGATGTCAAGATTTGAGGTAGTTTATTTATTCCTTCAGGGATGCACTTTTACAATTGGTAAACGTGGCAAATTAGAAGTGTCTATCCACGGTTGGGTATGAGGATTGATACAGTGATAATTTTTACTCTTTTACTATAGTGCTTGGTACACAGGAGGAGTTCAGTAAGTACTGTTATTTTATCATCAGTGGCAGGATTAACATCACCTTGGCCATGAAATCTTCTAGGATCACAGATTGTTAAATCTGGGGATTTTGTTTTTAATTGCTAAAGTGCATCTAATCTAACCTTTCCCAGGTCCTACTACTCAAGGGTTAAATTTCCTCCTAAAAGTATTTTTAATTTGTGGTTTATGACTGACTATATGTTTTAATGCTTTATTAATCTCTAGCTAAAGTTTATCACATTCTTTAAAGATGATAGCAGAAGTAGTATACACAGTATAAGGAGTACTCTCACTCTGTCACCAATAGATATTTCACATTATATTTTTTAAAACATGGTTTATAATTTTCCCTATTTAAAAATCACTAGGCAATTACTAAGGGGGCTATGATTAACAGATTAAAGAACAAGCAAATGCGTGACTAGATCACAAATTTGCAATACTTTGATAACTGTGTTTCAATATGTTGGTTTCTTTGTAATCATATGATTTATGTTATGCATTTTTAAGTGTTCTGAGAAGCAAACTAGAGGTGTCATCCCACCACCACAGGTGTCCTTGGCACCTACACAAAACATTTAAAGACCCCTGCTGTACAGCCTTGCCAGAATGTGGCCCTGTAGACTGCTTGTATACTTAAGAAGATTTCCCATCTTTAAAGACAATCAGTAATTCCACATCTGCCTGGACGAGTTTTTAAAACAGTAGACAAAGGATTCCACTTGGTGGTAATGGAAGCAGAAACCACTATGCTAAACCACACTTCAAAAGAAACAGAAAGGAAACTAATTATGATACTCACTTTGCAAAATATCCGAGTTACCAGCCAAGAGAAATAGGAAAAGAGCCAGCCAAATCTCCAATATTTAAATTCCCTAGAAAATAAATATAGCAGGTTTGTATTCAGTTTCAGAGTGTATTCTATCTATAGACTACTTTCTTATTTATTTAAGACAGAAGATACATATTGTTGCATTGTTCACAAATTACTTGCCTTGCTAAACAAAGGAAGGGGTAAGAAAAAAGGATCAATTTGCAATCATTCCAACCAATCCATCTGCTCTAGAAAGACATATAAATAATTAAATCAAAATTTCACTTGTTCCAATTTATTCCATTTATAGAAATGAATCATCGTTCAAAATAGATCTGTGATATGTGCACTAGCTCATAAATTGGGCAGCAAGTATTTTTATCTTCTCAGAATTAGGAGAGTTATCTAACTTATGACACATCAAGAGACCAGAGAGGTTAAGTCAGTGGTGGAGCAATGTGCAGATCCAGGGCATTCTTGCTTCCAATATAATGCTCTCTCCAGCATTCATGGCCAGAGAGAGAGAGGAGGAATTTAGGAACGATGGGTAGACAGAGAAAGGAAAAGAGATGGTTTTGCAGGATTTTTCCTTAGTTCAGCCAAAGACAGGGTTCTTGTCCATCCCACAGCTATGAAAATTTAGGCTCACAGAAAGTTTAAAGAATAAAGAAAGCAGGGTTTTATTGGGTGCAAAGGAAAAAAGGGGAAACAGGGACTCTTGCAAGGCCCAAGTCCCTCCTCTAGAGCGCTTCTCACCAGACAGTTTGAATTCCAGTTTCCACATGGGAAGAGGCGGGGCCAGGATCCTCCCCCACTGCAAAGGGCATAAACTTCCCGAGGCTCCACCTCAGTGGGCAGGTTGGTCTGAGTTCCTCCAAGGATTCCCTTCCACCTGGCTGTCTCATTCCCCCATCTAAAGAAGTAGATCTTACTGCAATTAGAGTAAGGATAAAGATGAAGACCGATCTTAACTGTTTCCTGCTGACAGGGGGTGCTGTTTTGGGGAAACAACAGTCAGATCTCCCTCAGAGGCCAATGTAAGGATTCCTGGAGAAGGGGCCATCATCAGAGGCTCTGGTCGCATGACGATTTGGAGTCTGATGGTCTGAAGGCAAGAACAGACAAGCAGGGTTATTAGAAAACATGTATCAAAATGAAACAAGAAGAGGGGTAAGGACAGCTTGAAATTCTGAGGCCTTTCACTGATTTGCATAAGGGGCGGGAGGCCAAAACCCTAAGTGGCAAAAAATTTTACCCTTTTGCCAGCTTGTTGGGCTTCTGTGTTCCTTTCCCCTCCGCCCAATCCTAAATCAACCAGTTTAAGATTTGGGAAATTAACTCTTTACAGTTTGGAGGATGCATTTGCGGAGAGAGTCCCATAGTACAGAGACACAATTACTCAAAGTACTAACTCAAAAAAGGACTGAGGAGGAGTAAGTGAATGAAGGTGCTTCTCAAAGGAGTCCCAGGGGTTCAGATTTAAAAGGGTAAAGACTGAAGATGGCTACCCATCTAGAAAGAGGGGAGCAGGCATCCCTGGTTCCCTTCTCTTTCTAGCAGATACCTGGGGTACATACATTAGAGAAGGAGGGAAAAGTGTCCTTTTTCCATCTTCTATCCTCGCATCTCCAAGTCCCAGGGACCCTGGGAGGCACCACCATAAGAGCCAAAGCGGCTTGCACCCATGAAGCATGAAGGGCCTAGAAAATAGAAATTATCTGCTCTCACCTATGTCTCTTTCCCACCTACTGCCAGTAGCCTTGGGGTTCCCTAGACCTCATGCCATGAATACCAATGTGGCCTTTGTCCATGAAACAGGAAGCTTGGGGTTGGCTTAATCGGTAGGAATCAGCCATGCCACCAGTGCTGTGCCTTTTAACCTCTGTATCATCTGCCTCTGGACCCCTCAGATCCAGTTTTTTTCCTAGGGCTTTGAGCCAAAGCTTGGAATTGAGTCTGAGACAAGAATGTGTCTCGGAGCAGGGGGTTTGCATGGACTCCTTATTATAAGCCAAATGCTAAGGTGAAACTGTGGAACTGAGTCCTCCTTCAACAAGGGAGAGTGAAGAATGTCTTGTGATACAACCAGATTACTGGTAGCTATAGTTATACTTACTAGGATTTGGGTGCATGGTGCTTGGCTTTGGTTAGTTCCCTTGGTCATACTTTCCCAAAGAAAACCTCCAAGTGATAGGCATGTTATTTATTCTCACCACCTGGCAGGATTTTCAGGGTAATTGCTCGGAACTAGAATATTAATTCAGATTTTTACATTACCCATCCCTCTTGTTCCTTTTGAGCCACAGCTGGAGACTCCTAGTTGGTTCACAGGAACCAGCAAGGTTAATCTAAAATGTAGGCTAAAAATTTAAATAACCAGTGAGTTTAGAATTTAATGGCAAATAAATAAGTTTTGAAACATAATTTCTCCCCAGTTCTCATTTTTGTTAAAAAAAAATTATAATAAGGACTGAGTGATTTGCTAAAATCGTAATAAAGACTGAGTGATTTGTTAAAAAAATTATAATAAGGACTTTAGTCTTATGCTTGGCCTGATTATTTGCATAAAGTGCAGCAAGAATAATTATTTCTATATAGGCCTTTTGGATTGGCTTTGAAGGAATTTTGTTCCGCAAGGAATCTCAGATAAGACCTTTTAAAACTGAGCCCAACCGTGGGTTTGCATCCTCAAACACCTGTGAGTTGGGTGAGTCTCTCCTCTTAAGGTCCCAAGAAAAATTTGAAGCTCCTAGACCTGTTAGAAAGTGACATTCTTTACTGACCAGGTCAGGAACCCTGTACGGGGACTACATAGGCAAAGGTATGAGGCCAGTTTCCCCACTGCGCTTTTATTGGCTTTGCAAGTTGAGATTGACTCCTTAAAGGGAAGCATGCCCTTCCAGCCGAAGCCTTGGTAAAATTACCAGTTTCTCTAATTGTGTTCTGTTGCAAAAGAAAATTGGGATCTTACTGCACTGATGCAAACAATTATATTGCCATAAGTTAAGAACACGCACGTCCTAAATTTTAGAGGAATCAGGCAGAGAGAAATAAATATTGCTCTAAATTTTGTTCATAGGAGTATACCTTACTGAATTATTAAAGGCTGTAAATAGTTCAAAGTAAGTTTCCTTCACTCTGAAAAACAAAACAAGGGTCAGCAATATTCCAAGTAAAAGTCAAAAAGTTTGTTTTGGCTTCCTGAGTTCAGTCCATTTAGTTAAGTCTTGTTTTGCTTGATATTTGTAAACATTTTAGCTCTTTATGAGCCCTGTACATGTTTTTATTCAAATGTCACAATCCCCAAAGTTATCAGAAGCCTGTATTTCAGAGCATCTGTTATAGTTCTATAGCTCATTATAAACCATCTTTTGAAAATAATTAAAGCAAGACAACAATTTTCTGTGAATAACAAAATGTCCAGCGTAGTTACAGTTAGAAATACAATTAACAAGAAAGTTTGGTTATCTCTATGGTTTACAATAATTTAACATAATAACCTTTACTATAATAGATAGCATATACTCAGACATTAGAATTTTAGAAATTCCATAAAATTGGAACATATATCAACATTATTCATAAAAATGTAACCTAAAGAAGACTGAACATTATTTTTACAATCCCTAAACATGTCTGTCGGGGTCACCACCTGCAGGGGTCTGTCCTGCAGACCCTGACTCAGTGACAGATGAATAAAGTACATTGACACACAGGCAGCCTTGGCCTTGCCCTCTCTCAATCCATTCCCCAACAGAGTAGAGGCATCGTTTTCCTAATGGAAGATCTAACGATGCCACTTTGATGCTTATCGAGTTCAAAGCTTTGGGGCTAAGATGGACTTTAAAATCCATCTTGGTCTCACTACTGCTTATTTCTGGTACACTAAACCAGGCTTCTACCGGCTTTTCAGAAACAATTGTTAAATAGGCAGAAATTCTGCAAGTCAGTTGATGAATTGTTGGTAACCTAAATTTGGTCATGGTGGAAATACTGATCAGAAACTGGCAAGAAAAACATGTAAACAAAGCTGTTTTTTAAAGAACAGATTTACCAATACACCACTGATTCATCATTTAGCCACACATTTAACCTCATCCTCCCACTTCTCAACCTTGCTGAACTACTTTCTGTTCTTCAATAAGTTATGCTATTCCTTTGCCTAGAACACAATTGTCCTTTTTCTCTGCCCCTTGCCATACTCTTAGTAATCTTCCTAGTTGCAGTTTCTTTGTGTCTTTCTTCCTGACATACATTGCCTTGTAACCCTCCTCCCTGAAAGCCTGGGTGAAATGTTTCACTTATGCCCTCAGATGGCACACCATGCTTTCTACTGTTGAGACAGCGCTGGCGTTGCCCGATTTCTTTTCAGCTTGTGTTACTGAACTTATTCGCTACATTGAATGCAGGAACTCCATCTTTTCTTTATTTTAATTCCATTCTTTATCTTGTGTCTGACATCTAGTAAATACTCAATATTTGTTAAGTAAGATAAATGACTAGAGTTAACAAAATCTCTAAAAAAATAAGACTTTTTACTTATTCATATTTAGAGGTAGAGCCCTAAGAATTGAGAAAATTATTATCAAACCAGAGAAAAAAACCTTGAGAGAAATAAAAGACAAAAACAGGGTCTTAAGAGAGAGTGTTGTCAGTTTATTTCTGGTTCTAGCCCAACGATGACAAATATCTGTCCAGACAGCACTGCCCCCTTGCCAAAGGCATGAGAAGCTTCCCTGCTTAATCTCTGACCCCTTTTCCGCTGAGCCCAGGAGACTCCTCTACGTCAGGGCCAATGCCATTAACCAACCTGGAATTCAAGTTGAAAACTCATCTGCCAACCTGGAGGTCACGAGACACAATGACTACTGCCTTCCTGCCAGAAGCTTCTCTGCCCTACTTTAGTGTCTTACCTGCCCATTCTTTTTTGGTCAGGTTTGAAACTGAAAGAAGTAAAGAAAAGGAAGAGGAAATGAGGAAGCTGTGTGGGAGGAGTAGTTAAAAGAGGTGGCTGGGGAGGCCACTCATAAACTGTTCTCACATTCCATCTCCTCCCTTTTCCTTTCTTTCCTTGAGTTTTTTCTTTCTGGGTCCCATTCTCTCTGCAGTTATTCTCCACCTGCCTACCTCACTGCCTGTTTTTGACTGTTTTTCCATCCATTTCCCTCTGCAGCAGCTTCTCGTTTCCTCTCTACTCCTTTTCCTGGTCCCTCTGTCTTCCTCTGTCTTTTGCTATCCTCTTTTTTTTCTCAGTTTCTCCTTTTTTACATTTCCTCTTCCCTTTCAACAGATTCCACGTTCTCTCTCTGATTTTTTTCAGTCTCTTCTAGCTCATTTTTCTCTCTCTCTCTCAAGTAAATTCTAGAATCCCTTTGTTTTGAACACTGTTTTCCTCTACCCCTTCCTCTGATCCTACTTATCTTTCAAGTTTCAGTTTCTGTGTCACTTTTTTCCTGACATCCATCTCCCTCTAACTTACAATTTCCAAAAGGGAAGGAAGAACCATTTTAGAGCACTTTTATTTTCTAACAGACTTTTTAATTAAATATCAAAGCATTTTATTTCATCTGAAGACAATAGATTATTTTTTTAATTGTATTACATACATATTAATATTACCTTAAAATTATTTTATATCTGGTTTTACAAATCTTACATTCCTTCTAAATGGATAATTTTATCAAATATAGCTCTCTTTAGATTAAAAGCAGATGACAACGGCGTTTTAAAAAATCTTGTCATTTCTTGTTAAGGTGACTACTATGTACACATTGTTTAATAATTACTCAAGTTCTGAAGCCTATGCTTTTTCTATCCAGTCCTACACTTAATCTGATTTCTAAAAACAATTCATGGGAAGCTTCATTTTTAAATGAGCACAGGCTGATTAGAGCATTTACATTTTTATCACCTACTTAATGAACATGGAATGCATGTAGGTCTAGAACAGAAAATTATGCATGCCTTCCTAAAGGCCTGTGCATGGCCTCCTTAATGCATGCCTGAACCTTCTCTCTCATTAACTTAGAAATATTAAAATGTAATGATGGTTCTTAAAAATGTGAAAAACACAAATTCTCATTTGAAGTTCAGGTAAGCATTAGCACTAGGAAGAGGCAGCCAGTCAATCACAGGCGAGTCATTTTACAGAGGTTGGGGGGAAGTTTGGTTAACCTCATCTTTAGCAGGAAGCCATCAGTGTTTCCTCAAAGTTTGTCACTCTAGTGGTTGACCAAATGCAAAAACCAGCTTAGAACTAATAAACAAAACAAAGGAAACTCAGAAAACCTTTTAAGAGAAGCTCTAAGTACCAGACCAGGAAAACATGGAAACACATTCCACAGAGAACTTCATTTCTTCCCCCTAAATTCACTAATTGTTAGCCATAGAAGGGGAATTAGGGAATATTAAATCCAAATCCACCACTTTACTGAGAGATAGTGTGCTTATAACTAAGAACATTAAGTTTAAAGATAAACGGATTTGGGTGGGTTTAAGTTGTCACTTTGAAACTCACTAGCTGTGCTCTAAGTTAATAATTAGTACCTGCTGTTGGGCTGCTATGAGCATTAAATAAATGAGATTATAAAATTATGACAACACAGGTAATGTTCCATAAATATTTACTATGCGTTCCAGAGACAGAAAGAAGATTTCCTGAAGTCACATACTTGGCCTGGAGCAGGATTAAGATGAGGCCACCATCAACTTCATATTCATGCCAATGCTCTTTCAACTCATTGAAACAATCAAACTATGGCTCGTGAGTCAAATCTGGACTGCTGTCTGTTTTTGTAAATAAAGTTCCATTAAAACACAGCCATACTCATTCATATATGTATTGTCTATGGTTGCTTCAGTACCAGGACAACAGAGATGATAAGTTAGAATCTGTAGAACCAAACATATTTACCAAATGGCCCTTTACAAACAAGTTTTCTGACCCCTATAATTAGGGTATGAGGCTACTTCTAGACAAAGCATTCCACATCTAGATCCCTTAGGGAAACTGAATAAGCTTTTATCATAATATTTTCTGTGCCTTTGGGGGTCTTACTCAAAAGGTAAAAATTGCCTGATAATATCTGATCTTTCTGGATCTTAGCTTTGGCAGTTTGAAACAAAAAGAAAAACAAAACACCTTCCATAGCAGAAGAGTAATCTGTTTCCAGTGAAGAATACATCTTAGATACAGCAGAATGTCCAGAGCTACTTTGTCTCAACAAAACCTTACACTCATTCTCTAAGCCCACGAGTGATTTGATTATTTTGGTACACCAAGGCAAGAAACCCTGGGATACAGAAATCTTTCTGTCCCTGTGATAAGGAAGGGGGTTTAATTGAGCTGCTTACTACAAGCTGCCTACAGATGGCAAGCTAACAGAGCACTTCATAACACACACCCACTGGGGCTTCAGGAGCAGTAAACATTCACCCCTAGGCACTGTGTGGGGTCAGAGCCCCACAGCCTGCCCACCTCTATGCTGCCCTGGAGGTTTGAGCAGGAGGGCACTGAAGAGGCGAGCCACACCCCCAGCACACTCCCTATGAGGGGAACAAGGGAACCTTTCCTGTTTCACTACCTGGAAAAGTGCTCCTAATAGACATTTGGAAGAAATTGTGAATTTGTCTGGTAAAACATGATGATCTACAAAGGGGGCACATTGTTTATAAAAGACGACTGTAGTTGAAACTTTCAATTATACCCTCCTCCCCACTTACCCACTCCTCCTCCGTTGTCATATTCTGCAGGGCTGATGGGCTGATTCCTCATGTTTCGTTACCCAGTCCATAGATATGCAGTCAACATATTTATATCTGTATGTCCACTAAGCTATAAATTTTACACTGATGATATAATTGCTTTCCATCCCTGTTGGAAACAGATGCTCAGCGCCATAAAGAAGAATCATCACTGAAACAAAGGCTCTCTCAGCAAGGCAATTTTACTTTCTGCAGAAAGGGTACTACTTGCCAGCAATCCTGCCATGAGAATACAATGAACAAAGGAAAGGCAGGCATATTTATTCCTTAAGCATTGGGTTCTTACTGATGTGTCTGATCTCCATTGATTGGAGCTGGACCTCACAATCTAAACTAAAACCCAATTGGGTAACAACTTAAAACTTTTCTAAATAGGTAAAGGCAATGGAGAACAAAGGAAGAGAGGAAGTCCAAATAAGAAAGAGAGAGAAAGTTGCTTGCATAAGGACTTAGAAAAGTAATAACATAAATATCTTGGTTAAAGGACACAGAATCTACTTATTCCTTTATATCTAGCAGCTACATAGAAGAGGGCTTAACAAAGAGTTACTAGTGAAGAGCAAGAAGTCTTTTAAGAAAGTTAGTCTTTAAAGGAAACAATTATTTCTAACATTCATTATTATTATTCTTTAGGAAGAAGGGAAACTTTCAACAGGAACTTTTTGCTTTCTACAATCCCAATAAGAGACAATAGGAGGGTGTGGACATACCCAAGGTAGGGAAGAAACACCTACCTTGGGTGCTATTAGCTTTGTGGTTGTCCTGGTCAGTACCACAAGTCTTGAGGTTATTTGTTTTGTTTTGTCAAACCTTATTTGCAGCTACCTTAAAGTTGGCTGTAGAAGCCACAGAGTAATATCTTTTTCCTCTAGGTTAAAATTGCTTCAGGCAGTAAAAGTTTAGAGGTTCCATTTCAAGCAATTAAATTTAGTTTACAAATTTGTTGTTCCATTTTAGGTTGACTAAACTTTAAAAATCACTTTTAAATAGCCTCTGAAATTTTCTGGTATCTTTTTAAGACTTACTCAATTAGATGCCCCAAAACTTTTAAAACTACATTTATAAACAATTTTCCTTTCAAGTATTTCAATTAGCTGATAAAACAAATAAGCATTTTTCGAGTACTAATGAATTTTTATAAATTTAATAAAAAACAACAAAATTCTCTTAGATGTCACAATACTGATACATTGCAACATCTCAACTCAAAGGTGTCAGTGTAAACCAATTGACTAATAATTTAAATGTATTTACAAAGTTGTTGCTTCAATTAACCATATTTCCTTGTGTGTTATAAATATATGAAAAAACAAATATTCATGGGAACTATCTTTCTTGTTCAGATAGAACTGACACACCAAAAGCTGCATATTTTTTAAATGTATTATTTCCCAATTTTAGATGTATGTATATGTATATGTGTAAAATCATCACCAGAATCAATGTAATGAATATGTTTATTGCCCAAAATTTTTCTATGCCTATTTGTAAAGAATTCTCAAAACTCAATAATAAGATCACAACAGCAAACTGAAAAGCAGTAAAAGATATGGACAAAAATTTGGCCCAAAATAAATAAATGGTAAATAAGCACATAAAAGATGCTCAACACCACTAGCAATTAGGAAAATGAAATTTACAACCACAATGAGATACCGTTACACACTTATTAGAATGGCTATAATCAGAAGACTAACTACACTGTGTGTTGAAGAGAATGTGGAGGAACTGGACCTCTCATACAGGAATGGGTCAACTACTTCAGAAAAACAAATTGAGCAGTTTCTTTAACAGTTAAACATACACCTACTATTTAATCTAGCCATTCTATTCCTAGATATTTACCTGGGAGCAACAAAAGCATATGTTCATATAAAAACTTGTACTAGAAAGCTTAAAGCAGTTTTATTGTAATAATGAAATGTGGGAACCAACTCAAATGTTTATCAACAGGTGAATGAGCAAACATATTGCAATATATTCATGCAACAGAATACTATTCAGCAATAAAAGAAAAGAAACTATTCATGCATGCAACAGTATAGGTGAATCTCAAAATAATTTTACTGAGTGGAAGAAACTAAGCAAATAATTACATATTACATGATTGTAGTTATATTAAAGTTGTTAAATAAATTAAAATGCAGACCAGGCTTGAAAAAGCCCTGAGCAGACAAAGCAAAATGAGCCTTATAAGTGAACTTAACCTTGCTTGATTTGCAAACATAATTTAACGAGCTATTTCTTGTAAATATCTATATTAAAGAAAACAACTTGTGCTCAACCAATCAAACTCAGCAACTAATTTATAATTATGTAACTTAGGACTTTCCAGCAGCATAGACCAAATAAAGCAACTTTGCAACTGTAAACAATCAAAATTTTTTGAATTACTTTTGCGTTTCCTTTATTAAAGCCTGTCTGTTATGTTTCCATAACAGAGCCTCCAAACTGCTCTCAGTCTGGTGCTGTTCCATTCATGAATTGTGCATGCTCAAATAAACTCTTTATAATTTTATTGTACCTCCGTTTATCTTTTAAACAAAATCAAGAAAATAAAAACTACTATATAGTGATGGAAAGTAGATAAGCAGTTGCCTGGCCAGAGAGATAGGAGGGGGAGAGATGGGTTTTTAAAAGGGGCATTCAAAAAGTTTACAAATTACGAATATGTTCATTGTTTTGATTGTGGTGAGGGCTTCACTGGTGTATACATATTCAAAACGCATCAAATTTTTCACTTAAAAAATGTGCAGTTCATTATGTGTCAGTTATACCACAATGAGGCTATTAAAAATTATTTTGACCCAGTATAAGTGAAAAAGCCTTGAATTTTTAAGTCAGAGAACCAAAAAGATCTTTAATTTTTTTTTTACTGTCAGCGAATACTTATACAGACTAAAAGTGTTTTTTAAATTATTTTTGATTCATGTGTCAAAATTTAGACTTTGTTTTGTATAGTAGTATTCTTAGCAGTGTTCTCACGATTTACTTAATGCTATATGACTTCAAATTTCCAAACGATTAAGAATATTTTTAAAAACTACAATATAGCAAAGTAAAATATAATCTAATCAATCAACAAAATGGTTGTGATGCATTTTTAACTTTATCTAGAAAGTATAGCAGTACAACTTTATATTGATTTATTTTTCAAATTATTTAAATTATATTTAAGTAATTTTATTAAAAACTTATTTTATAGATGTAACAAGGTTCAATTGCATTGCATGTCAATAAAAATTCTATATTATTTTACAGTTATGTGTGTCTTTTACTATTTGCTAAAGAACTTAAATCCAAGATCTTAAATGTAATCAGATATACATGTCACAAATTCTTAATTTTGCATTCTCTAGAATTGCACATACTACCACAGAGGAAAGCACACAATTACATCCTCTAAAATTAAGGTAGATTTTTAAATTTTCTTTGTAGTTTTTAAATATCCACTTTTGGAATTTAAAAGGCATTTATTATAATAGCTAATTTTGGAATAAATGCTTCAGAAAAATAATATTTATAAAGAAAACTTTTTAACCAAAGAAGAAGTGACAGACTCTGAACTTTTATAGAGCATGGGATTTCTTTTTCATTTCTTTTCTATGTTTTTTTTTTCTTTTGGTGGTGGGAATAGGTAGATATTGGCCAAAGTTTAAAATCTGTCTTCCCATAACACCACCCGCATCACAAAACTCTTTGTATTATAGTTTTAAGCCTATACGTTTTCTTTTCCCCGCATACTATGTCTTGTTCTTAATAGCTCAAAGATCTTCTGGTGATATCCTTGGGTATTATTTCAAGGGAATATGTTTTTTAAAGCACAGAAACCGGAATATTAACACTTCTAGAACCTAATGCTATACTGAGTCAATTTAGTAACTGTGATGTTTTCCAGAGGAGAAAAATCGGACAGCTCTTGGGTAGTTTTGATTCTGCAAATAATACATAGAAATGGCTGAGTTTTACTTAGACATTCATTCTACCCATGGCAAGTTCATTTGCCTGTTTGTTTTAAATGGGATGATATTTTCCCCTTATAGTCTGACAGAGGGACCAGGTTCTGTTCCTCTTATAAGGTGTAAAAATTTGGTCATTTGTTCTTGAGCAATTTTTGCAGATACTTGCAGTCTCTTCTCAGTAAATGTAAGGGTAATCAAGGTCTCTCTTTTTGTTTTTTAATCTTGTCACAAATCATGTGACTCCATCTGACAAAGATGGGAACTTTCTAGATTTTTCCTTAGATATTTCAGAGTATTGTCATACTAAGATAATACATTTAGAAAAAAACTAATTTTTTAAGTATGTAAAATGAACTGAGCAGAGGAAGAGATTTTCCCTAAGCCTTTGGCTAAGGATCAATAAAGTGAATTTAAACTACAAATGAATAAAAGGGTACAGAATTCTTAGAAGAAAGACAAAAATGTAGGGAGGAAGTCAGAGGCTACACAAAGGGACTAATAGACTGAGTTTATGATTCATACATGCAAGACAAGGACTTACTGAACTGAAAACTGCTCAGCACTGAGCTTAGCCATGGCATTCCTGGAGAGCAAAGTGGAGATGAAGAAAAGGACTAAGAGTAGGAGATGAGGAGCTGACCCTGCATGCATGTGGTCCTAGACCTTCTGTCTTCCCTGTCCTCAAGGACCACTTGCTCAGATTCTGCCCAAACTAGGCAAATCATTATGGAAAATATGATCATCCTCTTCAATATTTTGTAAATATTATTTACAAAAGTACACTGAGGAAAGAAGAGCCAAAGCTGGAATCCAACAAGCCCCAATTTCTTAACACACGGAAACTACTAACAGTAAATATATATTTAAAGTATCACACAAATATATTAGGATGAGCAAAATCTAAAACGCTGACAATATGAAATGCTGACAGGATGAAGAACAATGGGATCTATTACTCATTGACTGTAGAAATCCAAAATAGTATAGCCACTTTGGAAGATAGTTTGACAGTTTCTTACAAAACTAAATATATTCTTACCACACAGCAATCATGCTCCTTGGTATTTATCTAAAGGAGTTGAAAACTTACGTCCACATAAAAACCTGCACACACATTTACAGCAGCTTTATTCACAGCTGCCAAAACTTGAAAGCAGCCCAGGTTTCCTTCAAAGAATGAATAGATTTTTTTTAGTGTTATATCTATGCAATGGAATATTAGTGAATGATGAGATAAGCTACCAAACAACCAAAAATAAATTTTAAATGCATGGAGGAACCTTGAAGGCATTGCTAAGTGAAAAAAAAAGTCAGTCAGAAAAAACTACATACTGTATGACTCCAAGAATAAGAAATTCTGAAGGAGACAAATTATAAAAAGATCAGTGGTTGCCAGAAGGTGATAGCCGGGAGGGATGAATAGGTGGAGACCAGGGGATTTTCAGGGTAGTGAAACAAGTCTATATGATGCTGTAACAATATAGATATTGTACCTTTGTCAAAACCGGTAGAACTCTACAATACAAAAGAGTGAACTCAAATGTAAACTATAGTCATTAATTAATAATAATGTACCAACATTGGTTCATAAATTGTAACAAATGTACTTCACCAAGGCTAGTTGGTAATAACAGGGAACACTGGTCATAATATGGAAACTCTGCTCCTATTCAGTTTTATTGCCTGATTGATTGATTGATTGATTGATTTTGAGATGGAATCTCATTGTGTTGCCTAGACTGGAGTGCAGTGGTGCGATCTTGGTCAGCTCACTCCAAACTTTGCATCCCCAGCTCAAGTGATTCTCCTGCCTCAGCCTTCGAGTAGCTGGGATGATAGGCGTGTGCCACCACCACACCAGCTAATTTTTGTATTTGTTGAGATGGGGTTTTACCACGTTGGCCAGGCTGGTCTTGAGCTCCTGACCTCAAGTAATCTGCCCACTTCGGCCTCCCAAAGTGTTGAGATTACAGGCTGTAATGTACAGCGCCCGGCCTTATTTTTTTTCAAGTTTTATTAGTATTTATTAAAATTCTATTTGTTTTCATTTTTATGCCAGAATCTTGATTCTAAAGGTCCTTTAAACAAAATTTAGGCAGTTTTTCTAGACATTTAATATGAATTTTCTGTAAGTTAATTTTCAATTAGTAGTAGGCAATAGCTATTCTATGAAATTGTCATCTGGTCATTTGTTAATGTTGAGCTATAAAATGTATAGATATTTTTTGTTTTATTCTGTTGTATTTAAGCTTTATTAAGATGTAATTTATACACTAGAAATTTTATCTATTAAATATAAACTTTTTGGTGAGTTTTGGCATATGTGTATATTTGTGATACCATGACCATAATCAAAGTAGTAAGCATATCCCTCACCTCCAAAAAAAGTTTGTTTTCTTTATGTCTGTGTATGTGTGTGGATTTTATGGTCTGCTCACTTAACATGAGATCTATCCTATCAACATGTTTTAAAGGTCATAATTATTAACAATTGGCATTATACTGTACAGAAATCTCTAGAATTTATTTGTCTTGCATAACTGAAACCTTATGCCCACTGAGTAACAAGTCCTAATTTTCTCTTTCTCCCAACTGCTTGCAACCACCCATCTATTCTCTGCTTCTATAAGTTTAACTATTTTAGATACTTTATGTAAGTGGAATCATGCACTGTTTGCCTTCTGTGACTGGCTGTTTTACTTAGCATAGTATCCTACAGGTTAATTCATATTGTCACAAATAGTAGAATTTTCTTTTTTAAAAAGGTTGAATAATAGTCTATATTTTGTATATACTACAGTTTATCTATTAACCTTTTAATGGACATTTAAAGATGAATTAAAATGAGAACACAGCATTCCAAAACTTATGGGACAGAGCATAAACACTATTAAGAGGGAAAAAGAAAGATCTCAAGTAAAACAATCTAACTTTACACTTCAAATAACTAGAAAAAGGATAAACTACAAAGTTAGCAGAAGGAAACATATACAGATTGGAGAATAAGTAAATGAAATAGAGGCTAGGAAAACAATAGGAAAGATCAACAAAACTGAGTTGATTTTCTGCAAAGATAAAATCGACAAACATTTAGCTAGACTAAAAAAAGAGAAAATGTAAACAAATAAAATCAGAAATGAAAGAGGGACATTACAAATGATGCCACAAATATACAAAGATCATAAGAAAATACTAGAATCATTTATATACCAACACATCGGATAAACTAGAAGAAATGGATAAGTTGCTGAAAATATGTAGCTTGCAAAGACTGAGTCATGAAGAAAAAGAAGATATCAACTAATAATATGTAAGGAGAATGAATCAGTAACCATAAACCTCCTAACAAAGAAAAGCCCAGGATCAGAAGATGGTTTCACTGATAAATTCTACCAAACATTTAAAGAAGAATTAACACCAATCCTCAAACTCTTTCAAAGAATTAAAGAGGACAAAACACTGGCAAACTCGTTTAACAAAGCCAGCATTAACCTGATACTAAAGACAAACAAAGACACCACAAGGAAAGAAAGTTATAGGACTAAATGCCTGATGAATATAGATGCAAAAATTCTCAACAAAATATCAGCAAACTGAATTAAAATTTCAATAGCAAGCACATTAAAAGTATCATACATTATAATCAAGTGAGATTTATCCTTCATATGCAAGGATGGTTCAACATATGCAAATCAGTAAATGTGATGTACCACATTGACAGAATAAAAGATAAGATTTATATGATCGTCTCAGTAGATGCAGAAAAAGCATTTGAGAGAAATCAACATCTTTTCATTAAAAAAAAAAACACTCAACAAATTAGGTATAGAAAGAATGTAGCTCAACGTAATAAAATCTATACATGACAAACTCAGAGCTAGCATCATACTCAATAGTGAAAAACTGATATTTTTTTTTCTCTACAATCAGTAAAAAGAGAAGGATGCCCACTCTTGCCACTTGTATTCAGCATAGTACTGGAAGTTTTAGCCAGAGTAACTAGGTAAGAAAAAGAAATAAAGACATCCAAATGAGAAAAGAAGAAGTAAAATTATTGCTGTCCTGTTTTTCTGGAAATTTAAAACTGCTGTAAGCAATAAAGTCTATTAATTTAAACGTAACTATTGATGTAGAAACCACTTCATTTTGAGCATTACATGAAAAAACTGTATAATTGTCGCAAATACATATATGTATTTTAGGTGTTTTAATGAAGTATGTATTACAGATATAAATTGATGATTTATGATAGATAGGTAGGTAGATAGATGATAGATAGATAGATAGATAGATAGATAGATAGATAGATAGACAGGTAAGAACAATCCTAGGCTCCTCCTCCAAGAATTTCCACGTGTTCAGCAGGTGAGGAAATGTTTTAGACCACTCAAGAAAGTTAAGTCAAATCTTACTGGCGTAATTTAGTAGACTTTACTGGGACTATTTGAAGAGAGTGCTATTTTTTTGGAAGGGGGCTCACAGTTTGTCCAGCTCTGTGTTTAAGGAATATAGAAAGTCACAGTATCTATAGGGAAGAATAAAACACTGTTAACAATCTCTTTATTATTTAATACTTTAGAATTTCTCTAACTATGGGCATGTACTGTTGTCTTATTTGTAGAACTGATTTCAATATTTCCCAGTATTCTGAAAGGGAGAAAGACTAGAACTAGGATCCAGGTAATCTGGATTCCTCACCACTACCACTACTACCAAGTTCATTTGTGAGCCTGGAAAACTCCACATTTCTCTTCCTCATTTTCCTAAACTTTATGTTAAAAACACAAATTGTGTTTTTCTGTTTTGTTTTGTTTTGTTTTTTTATTGCCTAGCTATCATTCTCAAACTGCAGTACTCATTCTCTTAAGATTAGATTATAGTATGCAAGAGATCTACAAATCCATGGAGAAACCTGGCGACTCTTTCTAAACAAAGCATCAGTTTTACTCAAACATTCAGGGGAAAAATGTGTATAGAAATCAATATATAAAATACATAGATTTTAACAACATATTTTCCTAATTTTTTAATTAAATAAAATGTTTTCAGAGAAAGTTCATGTTCACAGTGGACCAATTCTACCCATTTCCTGTCTGGCAGAGAAACTGTCTTTTTTATTTCTTGCTCTCTCCCCAGGTGTAGCACAGAAGATAGTGCTCCATAAATATGACTGCAAGCAGAAAGAAAAGAAGAAACTGCACAGGTCAGAAGAGTGTGACAAATTGAAGAAACCAAAACACAGGTAGTATGGTTGGGTTAGGAAGTAAAGAGAGTGGTAGTATGAAACATGTAAAAGCAACATTATATAGAGTTTAGGAGTTAAAGAGTGACATATTTCTGGAAAATCCTGAGCTCCACTTCTAAGCTATCTTATATCGAATTGGTATTTACTGGCCTTCCACTTCACTTTGTTCTTGCAACCTACCCATCTGACAAAGGGCCAATATCCAGAATCTACAAAAAAACTTAAACAAATTTACAAGAAAAAAACAAACAACCCCATCAAAAAGGGGGCAAAGGATATGAACAGACACTTTTCAAAAGAACACATTTATGAAGTCAACAAACATGAAAAAAAGCTCTTTATCACTGGTCATTAGAGAAATGTAAATCAAAACCACATTGAGATACCATCTCACACCAGTTAGAATGGCAATCATTAAAAAATCTGGAGACAACAGATGCTGGAGAGGATGTGGAGAAACAGAAATGTTTTTACACTGTTGGTGGTGGTGTAAATTAGTTCAGCCATTGTGGAATACAGTGTGGTGATTCCTCAAGGATCTAGGTCCAGAAATATCATTTGACCCTGCAATCCCATTACTGGGCACATACCCAAAGGACTATAAATCATTCTATTATAAAGACACCTGCACACGTATGTTCATTGTGGCACTGTTTAAAATAGCAAAGACTTGTAACCAAATGCCCATCAATGATAGACTGGATAAAGAAAATGTGGCACATATACACCATGGAGGACTATGCAGCCATAAAAAAGGATGAGTTCATGTCCTTTACAGGGACATGGATGAATCTGGAAACCATCATTCTCAGCAAACTGACATGAGAACAGAAAACCACACACTGCATGTTCTCACTCATAAGTGGGTGTTGAACAATGAGAACATATGGACACAGGGAGGGGAACATCACACACTGGGGCCTGTTGGGGGATGAAGGGGCTAGCGGAGGGATAGCAGGGGATGGAGGGATTGAGGAGGAATAACATTGGGAGAAATACCTAATGTAGATGACGGGGGATAGAGGCAGCAAACCACCATGGCATCTATATACCTATGTAACATTCCTGCGTGATCTGCATATGTACCCCAGAACTTATGGTAAAAGAAAAACGAAGAGTTTCAACATCAGCGTGTTCTTAAAAGTTTCACCTTCATCTTTATAATCAGAATCTTGAAATAGATCAAGTAGTCCTCATTTATCTGTCATTATAAGCAATTCTATGCTATTGTTTCCATATTCTGTGAATAATAGGGAACCACTGAGGTCTTTAAGAAAAAAATTATAATCATCAATGCTGTATAACTGTTCCTTCAAATCTAGCCCAGCAGAATTTTCCAGTCTTCCCTCTGGTAAGTGCTCCTCACTACAGCAACCTATACTCTCACTCACTAGACTTTTTTGTTTCCCTAAATGTGGTAAATTCTTACATGTTTCCTTGCTCTTGTCTGTGCTTGCCTGTGATTGGGATGCCTTCCCCTCATGTGTTCACTTCATTAATTCTTGTTTAACTGTTTAAATGTCTTCTTTTCTTCGATGCCTTCTTTGACTTTTTGCTCTCAAACTCACAAACCTGTGTGTTTTCTCTAACGTTGTATTAGTCATACGATATCTAGTAATTCAGTAGTAAAACTGTCAACCATTTTAGTGGTTGAGTTTATATAAGGGTCCCCTCCACTAGAATTAATTTCTTAAAATCTTCACTATTCCCTTTCTATTTTACATACCCAATATATAAGATCCCAACTGTATATGATTTAATGATATATATTAGATAGAGATTAGCTAGAGAGAGAGAGAGAGATACTCAGTATATGTTATACCCAATATCTTTCTAGTGGCTAGCAAAGAATGGATATAATGAATTTTTGTTAATGTTTGAATGTTCATGGCATTAATAAAAAAAAATTTGGATCATAAAGATCTTGATCTACCATGCTAGGAAGTACAAAGTTCATTCTATAGGTAGCAGGGTGAGATTTAGGGTATTAAGATGTTTAAGCAAGGAAGAGACCCAATTTTGTTTATTTTCCTTGGAATATTCCTCTGATAATTCTGCTAAATATGGTCTAAAAGACAGCAGTAAATCTGGAGGCCCAGATGAAAAGTAATTAGACCAGACCACAGTCAATTAAATAGCCATAGAAATGGAAGGGATGGAAACAACAGCTTTTTAGAATGTAAACTTATAGGATTCAGTGACTAATGGACAAACAAGATGGGATGGTGAAAGATAGAAAGAATTAAGCCTTCCAGGGTTCTGGTATATGAGAATTAGTAGATGAAGATCCAAAACCACACTAAGAATATAAAAGGGCATGTTTTAGGGGTAAAGGCATTATGAGTTTTGGACATACTGAATGAAAGATTTCTGAAGTAGAAAGATTTCTGAAGTTACTAAGTTCAATACATTAAAATACTATAGGTGCTATATTGGAAAAGGGAATAAGTCAGGTTTTTGTCCACAATGAATTTAATATATGGCAAAAACCATGATATATCCAACTACCTATGATATCGTATACTAAATGCTACTCTAACGGAACAAAGTATAATAAAAATAAAAGGAGACAACAATTGAATCAAATAAAATCTGATAAAACTTCATGGTTTAGATTAATTTAGAGCTGTACTTTGAAAAATAAATTGATTTTTGCAGGTAACAAAAGAGACCTGGCCTTGCTTCCAGAGGGATTACAGTTGACCTATATCAGTTAGAGTTAGAGGCAGGGAATGAAATAAAATTATAATCAGTAATATAATATAATCAGATAAAGTATATAATTGGGAATTTCAGTGCTAGTTGGGGAAGAAGAAAGAGAAAGAAGACAAGCACAAGCAAAAATATTACATATTTCTCTATGACCATTTTTGTGAAAATTCAGAAAGTAAAAGTCCATATCCTACATTTGGTATCCACCATTGAAATGAAATATTAAGATATGTTACCCCATTCATGGAGAAATTCGGCAAATATAATCCACTGGAAAACTTATGATGTTAGCATCAGAAATTAATCACTAGTTCTTACTGAACACCCTTCACTTCTGGTCCAATTCATTGCAATAACACAGGCATCTGGTGAGTTACTGCCCTCTCTTACATCACAGTTCTTTCATTCTAATTGTAATAATTATTTTTTGAAAACAATTTCAATATGCGTAACATTCTCAAGAAGATACACATTGAACATGAAGTTGAAAAAATGTTTTAATCTCATTTATCCTCCCTTATCATAATCTTACATTTAATATATCTTTCTGCTTTTTCTTTATTTTATTTTATTTTCTGTTTTACTAGAAATGGGCCTTACTATGTTACCCAGGCTGGCCTCAAACTCCTAGGCTCAAGGGATCCCCCCACCTCAGCCTCCCAAACAGCAGGAACCACAAGCACGTGCTACTGTACCTGGCTCATTATTTTCACTTTTTTCTGATAATTTCAAAATGTAAGTGTATTTTGTGTTTTAAATCAATGCCATTTCCTTGTATCCGATTCAACCATAAAGGGCACTGAATTTTCCCTCCAACTGGGAAACTAAGACACAATTGAAATTTGTAGTTCACTTTTTTTCTTTTTCTTTTTCTTTCTTTCTTTTTTTTTCTTTAAGACAGGATCTCACTCTGTCACCCAGGCTGGAGTGCAGGGTGTGTGAGATCATAGGTCACTGCAGCCTCAACCTCCTTGGCTCTGGCAATCCTTCTACCTCAGCCTCCTAAATAGCTGGGACTACAGGCATGCACCACCATGCCCAGCAAATTTTTTAAAATATACTTTTTGTAAAGATAGTAGTCTCACTATGGCTGGTTCTGAACTCCTGAGCTCAAGCAATCTTCCCACCTCAACCTCCCAAAGTGCTGGGATTACAGGAGTGAGCTGCTGTACCCACCTGTTCATTAATTTTCTAATAAAACAAGGTCTGATTGATCATTCATAGTGTAATCTGCTCAAACAAGGAAATAAAAAGAAAAGAGCATGAGGGATAAGTGTGTCATCTGCCCTTCTATCTCATTTGTGCAACCCCTCAAGGGGCGCACCCTGATCACATGGGTGATACTTTAAGTTTATACTGCCCAAGTTCTGGGGTCAATCTGGTCCTGGTCAAGAGAATTAAATTGCTTAATGCTCAGGTGAGCACTCCTCCAACCTTGGCCTCTTCTCTAGTAGAGCATACTATAAAGAGAGACTGAGCCTCCTGTTCAGGCTCTGTCGTGGGTTGGCTCCCGATGAAACTTAACGACAGTGATTTTCTGCCTTTGGATTTTAGTTAGTTCCTCTCTAGAGGGATTGAACTACATAACCTCCCAGTCTCTTTGACTTCTGAACTCCAGTGATTCTAGTGGTTAAGAGTAGAGATGCTGCAATGGATTCAAGCCTCACCTCTGCTACTTACTGCATATATGATGATGGGCAAGTTACATAACATCTCTGTACTTGCTTTCCTCACCCTTAAAGTGGGGATAACGACAGCACCTGCTCTACAGGATTACTTTGTAAGTTAATTGACTTAATGCATACACAGCTGTTAGCACAGTGGCTGGTAGATAGTAATTACTCAATAAATGTTAACCATTAATATTATAATTACCTATCTTCCAGGGTCATGTCCCTGAATCTTAATTCATGTGGATTAGCCTTATTTGCTAAAGCCATTAACAAACCTGACTATATTATTACATAGTGTATGTAGCAAGATCAATTTACACATTTCATAGCTGTCTTTTAACCTACTCCTGGGCCCTCCTAGATTGTCTGTCTGCTTCTTACAGATATGTCAAGTCTCAAAATCCCTACCCTTTCTGCTTTACCTCCTCCTTCTGGGCACATTTGCTTTGGTTCTAATACAATGCTATGAATTTGTATTAGAATTCATCCATTGGGCTCCTTGTCAAGACTTCTACCACAAATTTACATGGCATGGCTTTGCTTAGAAAGAGTCTAGCTGCCAAGTGGAACTGCCTACTTCAGATTGAAAGCCTGGGGTTTCGTTCCGTCTTCTCTGAACCATGCATTCCCATTCAGTGTTTTGCATTGCAGCTCCATGCTCATCATCCACCCACTGCTTTCTGATGTTGTGCCATCAGCTTTAGCTCACCTCATTCTCTGTGCCATGGGAATCTTCCAATCAGCTCTTGTGAGTACTCTCGGTAGGGCTGGTCTCCATTACCCACTAAATCCCTGAATTTCTATTGCAAAATATTTCCAAAGGCTGCTTTCCTCTGAGATTATTATAATTAGACTATTATTAGAGTTAGTCTATGAGTAAGAATTCCTAGGGCTTAATCCAAGGGAGGAAATGAATGAACATGGGAATGGAGAAGCAAAGACTAGGTGAAAGGCGTTTGCTCCCGACACTATTAAATGTAAAAGACTTGGTCTTCAACAACCTCCTAAGCTTCTTGGGAAGACAAGATGTATACAAAAGAAAACCAAAAACATCGTTCAGTTTTTGGGCAAGAAGTGGCACAGAAATACAGAGAAAGAATATATCAACTGAGATTGAAATTTCTGGGCAAGGCTTTTAGTAGAAGAGGCTATTTGAACTCGATCAGGAAACAATTGGCAATGTTTGGAGACCTTTTTAGTTGTCAAAGCTGGGGGGTGACTTCCACAGGCATCCAATGGGTAGAGACCAGAAATGCTGCTAAATATACTAAAATGCACAGGAAAGCTTCCCCTCACTCTGCCCCAACAAAGAATTATTTGGCCAAGAATCAGAACAGTGCCAACACTGAGAAATCCTGTTTAAAAAATTGATAGGAATTTAAGAGACCCTGGGAAGTTTATTTTACCCCTTGGATGCTGCTAATCCATTTGTAAAATGGAGTCATAAGCTAGTAGTATCTCCTTCATAGCATTTATGACAAGATTAAATAAGGTGATGGTTAAACACTTATCATAAAATTTGTGCTCAATAAATCTGTAAGAATATTTATTTTTTTCAAAAGTGGGAAATCTAAAGGACAAACCTGAATTCATAATAAAAAAAATTCAGCTGATCGGAAGTAACTGTCTTTGGGCCACTTAATGGAAAACATGTAACCCCAGCTCTCACCTCCCTGCCAGGCTCCTACCGCCTCTTAAACTGCCTGACACTTTCATTTGAATATCTCATTGTTATTCTAGACTCAACCCATATAAAACAGAACTCATAATTCCCCTTCTAACTTGCCTCCATTGTTTCTGGCAAAGACACATTCCCTTAATCAGTGAGTAAAAAAGGACAATAAATACAGTTCAGGAAAAACGTCTTTCTTATCCCCATCTGCCACTAACATGCCGTATGCCATGCAGCATTTGTAGCCCTATTCCTCTTCCTGACCTTAATCTCCCCAGCTATAATGGACATTACATGATATGATCTAAAAGGCCTCATCCAAAACTAATATTCTATTATTTATGATGACTCTCTCTCTCCCTCCCTTTCTCTGTCTCTTTTCCTCTCTCTCTCTCTCTGCCCTATACATCATGTCAACAAATAATGTTAATTCTTGTCTAGAAACAGTTCACATTTGCTAAATTTTCTTATTTTTAGTGGTAACACATTGAAGCAGCTACTCTACAGCCTTTAAGGAATATTGCAATGGTCCCTTAACTGGCCTTTCCATCTCTAGCATTTCTCTTTTAATCTACTCTACATGCCACGTTCATCCTATTAACACATTTCTTTTATATACCACTGCTGCTCAGAGTTATTCAATGGTTGCTCACTGCAAGTCTCATTCACTAAAACTCATCTGCTGATAACCAAGGCTCTCAATGATCAAAACCCCCTTTCTAATTCCTTCTCCCATGGCTTTTCTCCATATAATATGCTATCGTCTAGTTCAAATATGCTATAATCATTACCAGCACTCTGTCATGACACATTCATTCCTGCTTCTGTTCCCTACACTGTTATGCCTTCTGAAACGCTTTTCTGCATGTCTAACCATTCCGCTAGTCATTCAAGTAGCATTATTGGAGGGCCTATTCAGACAGAGTTAGACATAGTTGGAATGTCAGGCACTATGGTGAGCAAAAAACAGCATGGTCTCTGCCTTTCCAGAGCTTATAGTCTAAAGGGAGACACTGACTTGTATCAAGTGGTCCTATAAACAAATGTGAAATTATAACTGTGTTGATTCCTACAACTAAGAGGCACACTGTGCTGTAAGAGAATAATGTTGAATTTGACCTAGGTGGAGGGTGGGGGAGGTGAGGGAGGTTCTAGCAGAAGGACGATTGAGCTAACATCTGAATTAGGAGAGGTAAGAAGCTCACTGTGAGCAAGCACTACAGGATCTAAAGCAAAGGTAGCTTCCTTCTTATGAATTTGATTCATGTCTATGAATCAAGAATAAAAAATGTTTAGAACTGTATATAACAATCTTAAGTATTTTCCATACATTCACTCAACTCTATGAGGTAGACACTGTAATTATTCTTATATTAGAAATGAGGGACTTGAAGTATATGAAGTTTAAGTAACTTTCCCAAACTTATTAATTAAAGTGATACATCCATTCTGAAAATTACTTAGATACCACACAGCAAAGAAATGTAAGGGGTCAATATTTGACCTAGTGCAATAACTGTAGGGACTATTTATGGACAAATGTATTCAAAAAGTGTTAACATTCAGATTGTTTCTGATTTATTTCACTGTTATAAGTGTGAATATTGAAATCACAGAGTGAAGATTTGGAAATAGTAATCAAGAAATTGTTAAATAAGTATTGTCTGTCTGTATGACAAAGTATCATTCAGCCTTTCAAAATGATATGGGTAACACATCTTGGACTAACATAAGAACCTGTTCCAAAATGTTGTTGAAAATGGTAATAGACAAAAAGAATCCGAAGTTATATATAGAATATGATTTCAACTTTGTTTTGAAAAAGTACTCAGTAAATATTTCAATGCAGCTGCAAAGACAGGCAATAACATCCTTGACTAGGTGAAGACAGATACATTATAAATAAGGAGATGGTAAATCTTCAAAGGAACAGCTAAAATGTTAATTTAAGAACATAGAGAGAATTCTGTTTTAAAACAAGAATAGAGATTTACGTTCATTATATTATTGTCTTCATGAAATAGTTCAGAGTTTACAAATTGAAAGAATCTCAACTCTGTTGCATTACACCTAAATCTCATTAAAATGAATCACACCCTTGAGGCTTCCTCAGAATTGCAGGAACAAAACTTAACAAAATCTGAGCCACTTGGCCAGCTAGTGCTACTGCTACTGCTCTTCAGGTTTGGCTGGTCTCCTTGACCCAATGGGGCTAGGTCCAGATGACTCTTTTGAACTCAGGAAGTCAGATTTAGGTGTTCTATTGACTCCTTGAAGTATAAGAGTTTACTTCTGGTCCACCCAAAAGACAGCCTCAACTACATCCAACTACAAATGCCCCAAACTCTACCTACCTCCTCTGAGCCTATTTGGTCCCTTGAGTTTTGAAAGCTAGATACCGTCAACCTTATCTCTCTTCTCTTATTCAGGGCCAGAATGCAATCCCTATCCGTCAGATGATCCTCATTTGAGATTGGAGATGGGACTGTATTATTACTATACTAACAGAGCTGCCCTCCCTCAGACCCTAAGCCAGGAGATAAAGAGCAAGCAAGACAAGCTCAAAGGAGCTATTGAAGGAACACTAAATCTCTGCTTTCCCAGGCCCACCCTCATGATGGATGGAGGCCAGGCACTTTGATTCAGTTATCTGTATGTCTCCATGTTCTCATCTGAAAAATAGACACAATAAAAATACTACTTAACTCATTTAAGAGGTTCCATTAAGAAGCTTTTAACACATAGGTACCAAGTCCATAAATGTTAACCACTATTATGCTAATGGCATCAGGATGATAATGATGAAAGAGAAGAAGAACAAAAAGAGGAGGAGAAGGAGGAGGAGGAGAAGGAAGAAGAGGAAGATTACCAAGAGGGGTTAGACAACTCCAGGCTGTCTGCTTTTACTTATTATTTGTTTTCTCTTCAGTTACCAGTGCAATGAATGGCACATAGTTGGCACTGGAGAAATAATGATAAATAAATGGATAAATAGGTCTTGCAATTACCTTTCAGCTCCCTAGAATTTGGGCATCCCTGGGGAGTGGTAATCCTTCCCATTCACGAGAAAAGAGCCTTCCATTACTGAGAGCAACATCCAGATCCTTTAGCCACCTCTAGAACCAGTAACTAGGTGTACTTTTTGTCAAGTGCTGCCACTTTTCCTTAATCTTTATATGACACTAGGCAGAACTACGATTTAAACTGATCGCTTGTGAAAAACACGGACTGAAGTCAATCCCTTGGTTTGGACAAAACCAGCTAGTATTGTTAGAGCTAGAACTATGAAGTGCAGATACATCCTGCCAGACATTTGTTTGCAGGGGAGGGATTAAATAAATTGCTATGATCCAAGAAGCCACTCCCTGTAACAACCATTCGAGAAGCCCCGCAGCTTCTCCCTACAGGATGAGCCTCATTAAACTCCATGAAGCAATAGTCACAGATTCAAGCAATCAAAACCTTAGGTTTTTACAACAGAGTGCAAGGAAGGGATTGTACTTGGGTGAAGAAAGCTGTTTCCAAAACTGCCCTCCTAGGCCACCTCCTTCTTCTCTAGTCCTCATCTCATCTGTCTCAGAGTAAGGTGAGAATTACAATAACACAGACTGATCTTATTGTCCCCGGACTGGAAATCTCAGAAACTGTGTTTCTATTCCCTTATACCCAGAAGACAGGCAATATCACCTCTTTAGCAGCCCTAGTTGCCTAATTTTCCATGTTGTTTGTTTGTTCTATGGAAACAGATTATTTTATTGTACTTTAAGTTCTGGGGTACACGTGAAGATTTTACAGGATTGTTGCATAGGTACACACATGCCATGGTGGTTTGCTGCCTCCATCTCCCTGTCACCTACATCAGGCATTTCTCCCAATGTTATCCCTCCCCAACCTCTCACCTGCCCCCGCTGTCCCTCCCCTAGCCCCCCACCCCTGAACAGACCCCAGTGTGTGATATTCCTCTCCCTGTGCCCATGTGTTCTCATTGTTCAACACCTGCCTATGAGTGAGAACATGTAGTGTTTGGTTTTCTGTTCTTGTGTCAGTTTGCTGAGAATGATGGTTTCCAGATTCATCCATGTCCCTACAAAGGACATGAACTCATCCTTTTTAATGGCTGCATAGTATTTGCTGCAATTATCCATAAGAAGAAATCTGGCTCATTGATTTTCATTTCCTACTCTGTTGAGGCAGTTGATAAGAATCTCTTAGGCAGCTTATTAAACATTCAAATTTCTAAGCCCAAAACCCAGATATTATGAATTAATAGTGTTTAGATAAAGCCCAGATATCTCTTTTTTTCTTTCTTTCCTTTCTTCTTTTCTTTCCTCTTTCTTTTTAAAATTATCTTTCCCCATGGAAGATGCTCTTCTGCCGGGGTTGAAAGTTCACAAATTCTCCAAATCCTTCTAATCTTCAGCCTAACACTAGAATCTTCTCTATAATATCTCTATAAGCAAATGACCATCAAATCTATGTTTGAGAATTACTAGTGATAGAAGACTTAATTTCTAAAACAATATCACCTTTTTAGATATTTATCTAATTCAGTGTAATTTTAGCCTGTTGTTTTAACTTTAATCTCCTTGGGACCTTGAAAAATAAATATAATCCCTCTTTCACATTCCAAGTTTCTTCTTTTGACATGGCTTTTTGTATGAGGATCAAAGGATTATGTGTAATTTAGCCTTTTCCAAATTATGTTTCAGAGGACCATGTTTTAAGATATGTTCCATGAAAAGTGTGGTCTGTTGGCAAGTAAGTGTGCTGCTTGCCAAGAACGTAGGGTACATTCAGTGGTAGCAAGTCCATGTTGTACAGGCAAAAACAAAATGGTTGTCACCCTCACACATGCATTAGAAGGGATTTCAATATTGGATGAAATAATTGACTATATCACTAAATTATGCTCTCTGGTCCTTTCAGTATTGATATTTTTTATTAAAAGAATCTCATAATCTCTTCTTTTTCATATGATGTACTGTCATTTGAAACCTCATAGAAAAGTAGGGAAAAGTGACCATCCTATATTTAATCCATCCCTAGTCATCAAGGGTCAGCCCTAGGTCACACCCAGTCAGGAGGTTTTGCCAATTAGTCATTATCTTGAGGGAAGGGCTGGGTCTGTCTACTCCCAATATAATTCATTTACTTCTCATCAGTGGCAACAGAAGAAAGATTTCACCCTTCACTTAGTAAAGGCTCAGCAAATTTCAGACAAAAGAGAATCAGAAGTCAAAGAGGTCCACACCTACCCCTTTCCAGACACCTGGGAATCTGACCTAATTTTGTTTTATACATTGTATAAGCCTTTTGGTAGCCTTAATGAAATAGTTTCAAATTTTATACATGATATCTTAACCTGTTACATCAACCATTTCTAATCTCTCATAAATATTCCAGTTCTATTGCAACTGCTTACATATTTTACATAGTTGTCATCACAGTGCATAAATAATTTTGTGTTCTGTATTTCATATATATTGTATATATCTCCTATATGCTTGTGTTATTCATATTTATAATAAAATATATATCCAGAGGCTTCACCCTAAGATCATTAATATTTCCGCAACTGCTTAATTTAAGGGACTGTAAATTTATGATTCAGTGTGAAAATAAACTCTTACATAGAAATTTTTGTTGTTGTTGTCCTCAATCATGTTCTTAGTGAGAAATTTTATAAGTTGGATTATTGACACAATAAGGTATATTTTAGCAACAATTTAGAGAAAATTTACATTTTATGATGCTGTACTAATTTATAATGATACCAACAGGTGTTAGAATTAGAATCAGATAGTATATTATTCCACTCATTTCATTACAAATTTACCAATATTATGTAGTATAATATTTCTTCTACATTCTTCTATAAATACATTGCTTTTACAAAACTTTTAGAAAGCATGCATCATACATTTTTTTCAAACAACACAAAAGTTATCTATACAGGAAAAAAAATCCTTAAATAAGGATTTTTTGATTCTTAAATTTAATCCTTAAATAAAATATTTCTGCATATAACATAGAAAATTGTATAATATAAATTAGACCTTGGGTAGAAGGAATTCTAAGATGGTCCCCATATTCTCTATTGCAAGTACCCTTTATAGTCTCCTACTCTTGAGTGTAGCAGGTCCTATAAATATAAGAGCATACCCCACCAAGATGAGACTATATTATATGACAGAGGTAAAGTAATTTTGCAGGTATAGTTAGAGTACTTCATGTACTGAAAAAGTTAATTAAAAGGAAGATTACCCTGGTAGGTAATCTAATCAAGTAAGTCCTAGAATGAGGGTCTAGAGTTTAGACACAGAAGAGGCAGAAAGATTTGGGGCAGTAGCAGACACACTCCTGCAGATCATGAAGAAGCATACTGCCATATTTTGAAGAGGACCACCTCTCAGGAAATATCAGATAATCTGAAGCAGAAGGGTCAGTGAAATAGTTACAAAAAACAATTTTCTCAACAACCAGTGGCCTTGGAGAAGACCCAGAGCCTCAGCTGAGATTATAGCATCAACTGCTGTCTTGGTTTCAGCCTGGTAACACCATAAACTTAGTATCAAGATAACCTGTCCTGGACTCCTGACCCATAGGAATAGAATGAAATAACATTTCTGTTGTTTTAAGGCTCTCTTGGTTGGTGACAATTTGTTTTACAATAATGGAAAACTAATATAGACATAACACAAAATATTAATGGTAAAATAATCTGATGATGACCAAAGAAACCAACTAACATTAAAGAGAAAAAAATAAAATAAAACATCAACTGCAAATGTAGAGTTGAAGCTAATAACCATTCCAAATAAATGTAATGCTTTGAAGAAATTTAAGTCAGAAAGACCACTAAAAAATAGAGACTAAAGGCAAGGCTTGTTTCTACTAAATGGTCAGCCGTTACTACATTAAAAAAAAAGAGAGACAAAGATGGAGTCTCATTCTTCAAATTAAACAAAACAACTATTAAGAATGACCTTTAATAATAATATTTATGACTATAAATTAAAAATACATTATAGGTAAGTATAGATAGATAACTATGGCTAATAATGTTTGAAATTCTATAAGAAACTAATGGTAAAGAAGAATCTTTCTCTTTACAAATAATTTTGAATACAAAATCAAACAGAACATAGTACATGTCCTAATAAACAAAACAAACAATAAATACATATTAGTAAATTTAAAGATATATACACAAAGATATGGAAATTAAATTATGAAAATTATTCAATAAATATAAGTGGTCTAAATTTTCCTAATCAAAAACAAGAAGTTTCTGACTCTGTCTTAAAAGAAATTTAGCAACACTGCTTTTAAAAGACATTTTTAAAACAAATTGGCTGGGTGTGGTGACTCACACCTTTAACCCTAGAACTTTGGGAAGTTGAGGCATATGAATTGCCTGTGCTCAGAAGTTTGAGACCAGCCTGGCCAACATGACAAAACTCCATCTCTACTAAAAATACAAAAAAATTAGCCAGGCATGGTGGCACTCATCTATAGTCCCAGGTCCTCAGGAGGCTGAGGTACAAGTATCACTTGAACCCTGTAGGCAGAGGTTGCAGTGAATCAAGATCATGCCACTTCACCCCACCCTGGGTGAGACTGTCTCAAAACAAAAAAAGTTAATTAATCTAAAAGATTAAAGATAGCTTAAATAAAAAAACAGAGTTTCCAATATTAACCTCAAAGAAGAAATTATGCAAAAAGTATTAAGCAAGTTTCAGAGGCTAATTATAATAATTAAAATTATAATTAAAAGATACAAAGCCAATATGAATCAAAGGAATGTGTAAAGCAAACCACATTGTACTTAAAAGAATGATCAGAAACTATGTGTGTGTGTGTGTGTGTGTGTGTGTGTGTGTGTGTGTGTGTGTGTATATTTTTTTTTTTCTTTTTTCTTTTTTGAGACAGAGTCACCAGGCACCAGGCTGGAGTGCAGTGGCAGGATCTCGGCTCACTGCAACACTCACCTCCCAGGTTCAAGCAATTCTTCCGCCTTCGCCTCCCGAGTAGCTAGGACTACAGGAGCACACCACCATGCCCAACTAATTTTTGTATTTTAGTAGAAATGGGGTTATACTGTGTTGGTCAGGATGGTCTCTATTTCTTGACCTCGTGATACTTCCACCTCGGCCTCCCAAAGTGCTGGGATTACAGGCTTGTAATCACCACACCTGGCCTATGTTTATATTAATACAACAAAATGAATCTATTGCAGGTGAAACAGAAGTTCTGACAAAAGCAGAATAAAAATATTCAAAATAATTAAAGATTAAGTTTTTTATACCATAATTTATAGAATCTCATTAAAAAAATTACTTAGAGCAAGAAATAAAGCTATTCCAAAAGAAAATAAAGAGAAGAAAAGCCATTATATAAAAGCTGTTATGCTATATGCATAGAATGCAAATGTGCATAGAAATTATATGCACATTTATATTAATCAAGTCCAGGTATTAGTAATATAAACCAAATCAAGAAATCTAGTCAAGAAAAAAGCGGTAGCATAAACTTCATGTTGTTTTTGAGAGATTATATTTATAAAATGGTCATTTAAAAGAGTATGAGTTTTGAAGCATAGATAACTTTTTATCAAAAACTCCAAAATATCAAAAATATAATGCAAGAAAAAAGTTGAATTACTCCTCTCTAAAAATAATAATCATAAATATAATGTAAATTAATCTAGGTGATTATCTTTTATCTTTTTTATATTTTTATGATAAGAGCAATAGCCATATTTAGAATATATGTTCTTTTTTGATGCCACAAAAGAATATTCATTATCCCTTCATGTGTGTACATACACATACATGAATATATATACCTATATTCATATATTTGTGTGTGTATATGTATATACATACATATGTATATTCTTGGTACTAGCAGAAGAAGTAAGGATACGCCAACATTCTCAATGGATTATTAGTAAGGATCCTCACCTCTTCCATAAAGTGTATTTTGGTAGTGGATCATACAGATTTTTGTAGGTTAAAATATACTTTACATGGTTATAATTAAAAGCTTTCTTTATTTATTCTTTGTGTAAAAGTCTGTCTCTGCATCATGGATCTATGGCTGCAGGACAGGTCAGACAATGGCTTCATTTTTGCATTCATCATTTTCCCTAAACTATCCCTAAAGAGTAGTACCATAAAGATCATACACTTAGGCATAAGACAGACCGAAGTTGCTGAACTTCTCTCAGCTCAATTTTCATGGTTGTAAAATAAAGTTAAACTTACCATTTTGTTTGTTTCGCCTCGACACTTAGAAAAAATAAGGACCACATCTGTATTAATAAATAAGGACCACATCTGGATTAATAACTGGGAAATAAGAGGAGATAAACAGTTGGCAGACTCCTTTGTACTTCCCAAAGCCCAAATCTGGAGTTTTAAAATTATACGCCACTGTTACAGAAAATTAAAAGGGAGATAGTTCGATCAGGATTTCGGTTAAGTCAGATTTACCTTAACTATTTTCATTACTAATGAAATTATTCTTTTATTATTTCCTTATTTTGAATTCTTTTAAGAGGGGTTGTTCACACACACTCACAATTCACTCCTCACCATTTAAAGAATAAGTCATTCATGCTAAGCTAATAGCCGATATGGGGAGCTTACCTAGCAGCTAACAGCCAATGTGGTATATAATAGAAAGGCTAACAAAACAGGCAAGTGCCCTGGTTCTGAACTGCCTGGGCTTGACTCCTAGGACACCTACTTATCAACTCTGTGAACTTGGGCAAAGTCACTAACTCCTCTCTGCATCATATATAAAATACAAAATAGAATAGTAGCTACTCACAGAGATGTTATAAGTATGATATGAATTAACATATATAAGCTCTTAGGGTAGAGGGTGACACATAGTCATGTTCAATATGTGCTGGCTATGATTATTACATAAGTAGTTTTTGAATGTATAGTGGCTCATGACAGTAATCCCAGTACTTTGGGAAGCCAAGATGGAAGGCTCTTTCAGCCAGGAGTTTGAGATCAGCCTAGTCAACATACCAAGACCTCCATCTATAAAAATAAATAAATACATACATAAAAGTAAAATAATGAATGTATGTTGAATACAAATATCCATAGCTAAGTATAGTCTACATATTTCAAGCTTCACCAGGATGTGACTACGAAGTGAGGTTACACTTCCTTCTTATAATCAAATTGTAAAGGACTAATTATTCTCTGGTCAAAAATCAGCCAGCCTTTACAGGTTTCCTAGAGTATTTCTGAGATTTCCCCCACTACTGCTATTTATATAGTTAGGAAATAGATTTTGTGGTTCCTTCACCCTCAATACTTTATCATGCCAAAGTCTCTATTTCCAAAGACCCAAGGAAATCATTCTCTAGTTGTACACAGTTATTGTCCAAAGATAACCACTGCCATTCTTTTCTGGCATCAGCTGGAGAAGGTGGATTCCTTAAACTGGTTTGTCTTTGCTACTCTAAACATCCCTGAACAAAGGCTTTACTTTTTGACTAGAATTTACTGAAGCTTTGTGGATAATCAAAGGAAGATGCAGTAAATACTGAGAATAACTTTAAAAGGCTCTTTGCATGGCAGACTCTGCTTAATTTGATGATCATCTACAATGCCATCTTCTCAGACAGACCTTCCCAGATCACCTTCCCATAACACATCTTTCTCTTGTAATTTTCTCCTCCTCTTCCTTCTCCTTTTTATTCCTTACCATAATCTGAAATTATCTTACATATTTGTTTACTTGTTCATTTGTATTCTTGTTTTGGAAAGGGAGTTCTCATTCCTGAAGGTTTCTCTGAGGTCTCCATGGCCAAGAGATGGTCTATTCAGTCAGTTGGGGAACTCTGAATTTCATTTTTATTTCACAAACCAAAGGCATTTCTGCTAGGGAGACCTCTGGCAAAATTTGTCAAGAGAAAGATCAACAAGAAAACCAACCTAGAGAGAGTAAATGCAAAATTTAGAATAAAAATGAACTTTGATCATATGAATTGAGTCATTCTTGTCAAACCCAACTGTGAAAGCCAAAGCAGCTCCATATTAGGTGCTAACCCAATATAATGATCAGTTATATTACTATGCTGTTTCATTTTTATAAGAATTTTAAAAAATACATTATAACTTATAATACACTCTATTGTAATCCCAATGAAGACAGACCAGTCTGCCATGTTTTTTATTGCATCTGCATCACCTACAATTCCTGACATCTTGTAAGTACTCAATAAATAGAATGCTCAAGCAAATTCTGAAGGCCCACTTTTCCATTTAGCATAACTTTATTCACCAGTCTTTAAACATCTCTGTGTAAACCAGAATAATGGCCCATCAAAGATGTCCATGGCCTAATCCTGGATCCTAGGAATATGTTAGGTTAAAGAGCAAAGAGAATTAAGGTTGAGGAACAAGTTAAGTTTGTTAATTAGCTGGCCTTAAAAAAGGAAGATTATTCTGGATTAACCAAATGGGCCCAATGTAACCACAGAGGTTCTTTAAAGTGGAAGAGAGAGGCAGAATAGAGGGAGGCAGAATAGAGAGAGCCAAAAAAGGACAAATGTAAAAATCTTATTTTAATATTACTGCCTTTGAAGATGGAGAAAGGGGCCGTGAGTCAAGGAAAATGGATCACTTCTAGAACGTGGAAATGGATTCTCCCCCTAGGGGCTCCAGAAAAGAAGGTACCCTGCTGATATCTTAATCTTAGCCCTGTGAGAAATCTGTGTTGAACTTCTGATCCACAGAGTTATAAGATAACAATATTGTATTATTTAAATCATCACTGATTTTATGGTAATTTGTTACAGCAGCAATAAAAAAAACTATTAATAATTTAAAAAAAGAAAGGGAGTTCTTGTTCATCTCTGAGTCTTCAGCACTTGGAAAAGAATATGCCTCATAGTAGAAAAACAATATGCATATGCCATAAGAAAGGATAACAAAATCAATCAATTAATTAATGCACAGAACCAGATCTGCCTTAGAATGCAGCTAACTTTTGTTCACCTTTCAGCTACCAACTTGCACATTACTTCTGCAAGCAAGGTTCTCCCTGATCCTCTAGACAACAAAAGCTCTCCCTGTACAATGATCCCCCTGCACTCTTTATTTACCTTAAGTCATTCGTTTAATTATTGTTCTTCCCTGCTTGATGTCAGGACACAAATTGTTTGTTTCATCCCATATTCCGCCCCCAAGTCCTAGAAGAGTGCATGCCATATGGTTGGTACTTCATCAACTTTAATCCCCATGAAAGAGTTATTAAAATACAGTCATGTACCATATAATAACTTTTGGTCAGTGACGAGGGTCCCATAAGCTTGAAAAGGAGCTGAAAAATTCCCATCACTAGTGATACCTTGATGATCCTGACACCATGTAGGCCTAGGCTAATGCGTGTGTTTATGTCTTCATTTTTAACAAAGAAGTTCAAGAATTTTTTAAAGTCTCGTTTAAAAATAGAAAAAAAGCTTATAAAATAATGATATAAAGAAATAAATTATTTTTCTACAATTGTACAATGTGTTTGTGTTTTAAGCTAAGTGTTATTACAAAAGAGTCAAAGAGTTTAAAAATTTTTTTAAATTTCCGAAATAAAAAAGTTACAGTGAGCTAAGGTCAACTTATTATTGAAGAAAAAATATTTTTTATAAACAGTGTAGCCTAAGAGTACAGTGTTTGTAAGGTCTAAAATAGCATACAGTAATGTCCTAGGCCTTCATATTCCTTCATCACTCATTCACTGACTCACTCAGAGCAACTTCCAGTCCTGCAAGCTCTATTCATGGTTGGTGTCCTATACAGGTGTACCACTTTTCATCTTTTATATGATATTTTTACTGTACTTTTTTCTATGTTTACAGACACAAATTCTTACAATTGTGTTACAGTTGTCTACAGTATTAGGATAGTAACAAGCTGTACAGGTTTGCAGCCTAGGAGCAATAGGCTGTACCCTATAGCCTGAGTGTTTTAATAGGCTGTACCATCCAGGTTTTTTTAAGTGCACAAGCATATCCCCCAACGACACATTTCTCAGATTGCATCTTCACTGTTAAGTGATGCATGACTGCAGTATTCAAAGTGATAACTCATTTCCGGCTTAGGAAAAAAAACTGCAGCTCACTGCCAGTGCTCGCTTAATTTTACCTAAACACGCTATTTGAAGCTGAAGAAAATCTGACCGATTTTCAATGTGAAAATAAAATATAAAAACTCTTCTTGGAGTTATTTCTTAACAGAATTTGTCTCGAATCCTAATGTAACATCATATACATTTGTCTCACATTAGGATTAGAGACAAGAGTATTCTCAGGGCAAATGAGAAATGTGTTAAGAAATAGCTTTATTTTTTTTTTAATTTTATTTTATTTTACTTTAAGTTCTGGGGTACATGTGCAAATCTTGCAGGATTGTTCCATAGGTATACACATGCCATGTTGGTTTGCTGCCTTCATCCCCCCGTCACCTACATTAGGTATTTCTCCTAATGTTATGCCTCCCCAATCTCTCCACCCTCTGCTATCCTTCCCCTAGTCCCCCACCCACCAAGAGACCCCAGTGTGTGATGTTCCCCTCCCTGTGTCATGTGTTCTCATTGTTCAACACCCGCCTATGAGTGAGAACATGTGGTGTTTGGTTTTCTGTTCTTGTGTCAGTTTGCTGAGAATGATGGTTTCCAGCTTCATCCATGTCCCTGCAAAGGACATGAACTCATCCTTTTTTATGGCTGTATAGTATTCCGTGGTGTATATATGCCACATTTCCTTTATCCAGTCTATCTTTGATGGGCATTTGGGTTGATTCCAAGTCTTTGCTATTGTAAACACTGCCACAATGAACATATGTGTGCATGTGTCTTTATTACAGATTGATTTATAATCCTTTGGGTATATATCCAGTAATGGGATTGTTGGGTCAAATGGTATTTCTTTTCCTAGATCCTTGAGGAATCACCACACCGTCTTCCACAATCATTGAACTAATTTCCACTCCCACCAACAGTGTAAAAGGAATTCCTGCTTCTCCACATCCTCTCCAGCATCTGTGGTCTCCAGATTTTTAATGATCGCAATTGTAACTGGCGTGAGATGATATCTCAATGTGATTTTGATTTGCATTTCTCTAATAACCTGTGATGATGAGCTTTTTTTCATATGTTTGTTGACTTCATAAATGTCTTCTTTTGAAAAGTGTCTGTTCATATCTTTTGCCCACTTTTTGATGGGATTTTTTCTCGTATATTTGTTTCGGTTCTTGGTCAGATGGGTAGATTGCAAAAATTTTTTTCTATTCTGTTGGTTACCAGTTCACTCTAATGATTGTTTCTTTTGCTGTGCAGAGGCTCTTAAGTTTAATTAGATCCCATTTGTCCATTTTGGCTTTTGTTGCCACTGCTGTTGGTATTTTAGTCATGAAGTCCTTGCGTATGTCTATGTCCTGGATGGTTTTGCCTAGATTTTCTTCTAGGGTTTTTATGGTGTTAGGTCTTATGTTTAAATCTTTAATCCATCCAGAGTTAATTTTTGCATAAGGTGTACGGAAGGGATCAAGTTTCAGCTTTCTGCACATGGCTAGCCAGTTTTCCCAACACCATTTATTCAACAGGGAATCCTTTCCTCATTCCTTGTTTTTGTCCAGTTTGTCAAAGATCAGATGATTGTAGATGTGTAGTGTTACTTCCAAGGCCTCTGTTCTGTTCCACTGGTCTCTATCTCTGTTTTGGTATCAGAACCATGCTGTTTTGATTACTGTAGCCTTGTAGTATAGTTTGAAGTCAGGTAGCATGATGTCTCTTTGTTCTTTTTGCTTAGGATTGTCTCGGCTATGTGGGCTCTTTTTGGGTCCCATATGAAGTTTAAGGCATTTTTTTCCAGTTCTGTGAAGAGGGTCATAGGTAGCTTGATGGGGATAGCACTGAATCTATAAATTATTTTGGGAAGTATGGCCATTTTCACAACATTGACTCTTCCTAACCATGAGCATGGGGTATTTTTCCATCTGTTTGTGTTCTCTCTTATTTCATTGAGCAGTGGTTTGTAGTTCTCCTTGAAGAGGTCCTTTACATCGTTTGTTGGTTGTATTCCTAGGTATTTTATTCTCTTTGTAGCAATTGTGAATGGGAGTTTGCTCATGATTTGGCTCTCTTTAAGTCTATTATTGGTGTATAGGAATGCTTGTGATTTTTGCATATTGATTTTGTATCTTGAGACTTTGCTGAAGTTGCTTATCATCTTAAGGAGATTCTGGACTGAGACCATGGGGTCTTCTAAACATACAATCATGTTGTCTGCAAACAGAGACAATTGGACTTCCTCTTTTCCTAATTGAATACCCTTTATTTCTTTTTCTTGCCTGATTGCTTTGGGTAGAACTTCCAATACTCTGTTGAATAGGAATGGTGAAAGAGGGCACTCTTGTCTAATGCCAGATTTCAAAGGGAATGCTTCCAGTTTCTTCCCATTCAGTATGATACTGGCTGTCAGTTTGTCATAAATAGCTTTTATTATATGGAGATACATTCCATCAATACCTAGTTTATTAAGAGTTTTTAGCATAAAGGGCTGTTGAATTTTGTCAAAGGCCTTCTCTGCATCTATTGAGATAATCATGTGGTTTTTTCTTCGGTTCTGTTTATGTGATGGATTACGCTTATAGATTTGGGTATGTTGAACCGGACTTGCATCCCCAGAGTGAAGCCTACTTGATCACGATGGATAAGCTGTTTGATATGCTATTGGATTCAGTTTGCCAGTATCTTATTGAAGATTTTTACATCAATGTTCATCATGGATATTGGCCTGAAATTTTCTTTTTTGGTTGTATCTCTGCCAGGTTTTGGTATCAGGATGATGTTGGTCTCATATAATGAAGTAGGGAGGATTCCCTCTTTTCGTATTGTTTGGAATAATTTCAGACGGAATGGTACCAGTTCCTCTTTATACATCTGGTAGAATTCAGCTGTGAACCTGTCTGGACCTGGACTTTTTTTGGTTGGTAGACTATTAATTGCTACCTCATCTTCTGCACTTGTTATCAGTCTATTCAGGGATCCAACTTCTTCCTGCTTTAGCCTTGGAGAAAATGTCCAGGAATTTATTCATTTCTGCTAGATTTACTGGTTTACGTGCATAGAGTTCTTTGTAGTAATCTCTGATAGTAGTTTGTATTTCTGCGGAATTGTTGGTGATATCTCCTTTATCGTTTTTTATTGCATCTGTTTGATTCTTCTCTCTTTTCTTTTTTATTAGTCTGGCTAGCCATCTACATATTTTGTGGATCTTTTCGAAAGACTACCTCCTGGATTTGTTGATTTTTTGAAGGGATTTTTGTGTCTCTATCTCCTTCAGTTCTGTTCTGATCTTTGTTATTTCTTGTCTTCTGCTATCTTTTGAATTTGTTTGATCTTCTCTTCTTGCTCTTTTATTTTTGGTGATAGCGTGTCAATTTTAGATTTTTCCTCGCTTCTCATATAGGCATCTAGTGCTATAAATTTCCCTCTAGACACTGCTTTAAATGTGTCCCAGAGATACTGGTACATTGTGTCTTCATTCTCATTGGTTCGAAGAACATCTTTCTTTCTGCCTTGATTTCATTATTTATCCATTAGTCATTCAGGAACAGGTTGCTTGGTTTCCATGTAGTTCTGTAGTTTTGAGTGAGTTTCTTAATCCTGAGTTCTAATTTGATTGCCCTGTGGTCTGAGAGACTGGTTGTTATGATTTCTGTTCTTTTGCATTTGCTGAGGAGTGATTTACTTTCAATTATATGGTTAATTTTAGACTAAGTACAATGTGGTGCTAAGAAGAATGTATATTCTGTGGATTTGGGGTGGAGAGTTCTGTAAATGTCTATTAGGTTTGCTTGATCCAGATCTGCATTCAAGCCCTGGATATCCTTGTTAATTTTCTGTCTCGTCGATCTGCCTAATATTGACAGTAGAGTGTTAAAGTCTCCCACTATTATTGTGTGGGAGTCTAAGTCTCTCTGTAGGTCATTAAGAAGTTGCTTTATGTATCTGGGTGCTCCCGTATTGGGTGCATATATATTTAGGACAGTTAGCTCTTCTTGTTGCACTGATCCTTTTACCATTATGTAATGCCCTTCTTTGTCTCTTTTGATATTTGTTGGTTTAAAGCCCATTTTATCAGAGACTAGGATTGCAATCCCTGCTTTTTTTTTCCTCCCCATTTTCTTGGTAAATCTTCCTGCATCCCTTTATTTTGAGTCTATGTGTGTCTTTGCACGTGAGATGGGTCTCCTGAATACAGCACTTAATTAATGGAAAACTCAAAATTAAAATTTTGTGAAGAAATCATTCTAAATCAAAGTTTACCTGTCCAAGAGATGACACATTATTTTTTTCTTGACTCCTTATATCTCTCACTCTTGAGTCAATCAATTCCCATCATTACTAAATATTACAAATTATTTACTGCACTTATAAGAATCTTTCAAAATACCACTCAGCAATAAATGCACCATTTAACCCATAGAGTACTAATGCCTTCCATTAACAAATCTAATGACTAAGAAAATATTTTCCCCATGGGTAGTTTCACATTATTCAGTAAGGGAGAAAAATTATAATAGTCAGTGCTTCTATTGTTTCATCTGGTGTCATCAGGAGAAAGCTTCATTCAAAGCAATCTTGTCTAACCAAGTCAGCCTGCCTAGGACTTTTCAGCCTTCAGGAATGTGAGGATGATAGCACATTCCCACCTAATTTTTCACGGCCAAAGTGGATGAAACAGCCATTCAGCTGTTTCAGTGCTTAGGCTTTAAACTCTAGTTTCTATATATGTTCATTTGACAGAAAACAGTACCATTTAATTAAATATATAAATATCACAATTTTTAAATAATTAACTGTAATTGTGGAAAAATCATTCAATTTACAAGCAGACTTTGCTTTTGATTTGAAGAAAACCACCATAGTAAGACCTGCCATAATATGCAACTCTAGTTGGCACCATCCATATTGCAGTCCATGTGCATGGTGCCCCCTGCAAGCATGCAGCACTATAGTCCTGTATGACAGAGCCAGGATTAAAAGCAAGCTTCTGAACGTAACGCTCTACCACTTGCTTACCTGGGGAGTACAGCACAGATGCAAAAATATTAACTAGCATCTTCATAAACAATTAGAAATATTAAAATAATTTTATTTTAAATTCCTTGGTTAGGATAAAGTATGCTAACTAAATATATTTTAAAAATGAGCCTGGTGATTAAGTTTACCAGAAACATAAAGTCAAAAGAAAGACTATTTAATTAGGCTCAGAAGAATCACCAGAATAAACCAAATAGGGAAGAGTGTAGAAGGCTGGCTGAGTTTAAATGGGCACAGTGATATTAGTGCCTTACTTGTTAACATCATATCATGAAGCATATTTATGTTCTGTGGGTTTAGAGTACAACCGATATAGAAGTAGCAATATCACATGTGCTTTGTACAGAGAAATGCAGATTCAAATTTTATATTTAAAAGGATATATATCCTTAAAAAATCCCTTCACTGTTATGTCTTCTGAGCAAAGCTTCTGTAGTCCAAGTTTCATGAAATTGGTGTGCACCTTAAAACAAACCTTAATGTGAACTTCAAATCTTCTCTTTTCATTTCCTTAAAAATAATTCAGAATCGTCTTAATAATATACCTACTTACAGTTATTGAGGGCATACAATGTGCCAGGCCCAGTGCTAATAATGTTACATTGATTACCTAATCTAATCCTCTCAGACACTTTAAGAGTTAACAGAATTATTATTCCATTTTACAGATGTAGAAACTGAGGCACAAAAACATTATTTATCTTGCCACAGGTCACACAAGCTAGTTAAGAAATAAAGCTAGATTAAAACAAGGAGGGCTATACTCTAATGCCAATGTTCTTAAATGAATTAATAGTTTAATAAAAGATTAATTATAGAATCATTCCTAAGAACTGACCCCTCTAAACTAAGCTACTTAATAGTCTTTGAAAACAGGCTATACTTGAGCCTTTGAGTTCTCTCCACATCACTGTCTCTTTCTGAGACTTGATTTTCATGAACTACTTAGAATACTTCCATAATTCAAATTCTAGCTCTAGGTCACCTTTCCTTATGAAACTCAGAAGTATTTTTCTTGACTTTTTTCCTTCAGTTTCTTATTGCATGCCACCTTGGGTTGTAGTTATTTTGGGACAGACATCACAGCCCTCTCTGTTTCTTCCATGGCAAGAACTGTCATTAGTCAAGCAGTCATTTTATAAACTACGTTTGGAGCAAAGAAAATAGAACGTAGAACAGAACCAGAAAAGCAGGTTATTTAGTCAGTCAAACTATAAACATTTCCAAGGTTTTAGAAGAAAGGTACACCACACCAGTAATTACTAGAAGAGGCATAACTGTTCTAACAGCCTTGATTCAATTGTCCAGAATTCTCCCTTCCCTTGGAGAATTCTCTCTTTGTTATCCGCTGCCATTTCTGTGCTCAGAAATCAGGTAGACCCTGCTTCTTCCGTCATTTAAAATTGTGTCTCTATTTGGACCAAAATTCTTTTTTTTAAATGATGCTAGAGTGAAAAAAACATAAGAATTATATTTTCAAAGTGAATATTAGTCTATACCAAATAGTGCAATAAGATAATAACTTTAAGGAATAAAATTAACAGGTTTCCAAAGGAGAAGTTTCTGATTCTTAGCTATTAAAAATGGAAAACTGATAAATTAAAAATATTTGCCAAACACTTTATATATATATGTACATTACTTCATCCCAGTGAAAATGATATTATTTTTATTTTCATTTTGTGTTTATAGAGAATATAAGTAACTTGCTGAACTACACATAGTTAGTGGTAGAACTGGAATGTGAATGCATATTATCCTGATTTTAAAGTCACTTCTATTAATCATATGTCTTAGAGTCTCCCAGCTTCTTCCTAGGGATAGTTGTAACTATGTGTATGTGTCATTTTCCCTGGGCCACCCTCCATGGGTGCAATACCTTGCTCATCTCTCTATCTTACTTCATTACTTGAGTGATTTCAGAAGAGATTACAGAAAACGTTTTTTACTCTTTTGTTTTTCTTATTCAAAATTCCCAAAACAGAACACTTGCACACTGCAGGAGGAGGTGTAAATTAGTACAATCTTTGTTGAAAACAGTGTGGAGATTTTTCAAAGAACTGGCATTCAATCCAGCAATCCCACTACCAGGTATCTACCAAAGGAAAGGAAGTCATCATAGCAAAGACACCTGTATGTGCATGTTTATCACAGCACGATTCACAATTGCAAAGATATAGAATCAACCTAAGTGCCCATCAACCAATAGGTGGATAAAGAAAATGCGGTTTACCTATACCATGGAATACTACTCAGTCAGAAAAAAGAACAAAATCATGTCTTCTGTAGGAATTTGGATGAACTAGAGGCCATTATTCTAACTGAGGGAACTCAATATTAGAAAACCAAATACCAAATGTTCTCACTTGTAAGTGGGAGTTAAGCTAAGGGTACGAAAAGATATATAGAGTGGTATCGTGGACATTAGAGACTCAAATGGGGCAGGTTGGGAGAGGGGGTCTGGGATTAAAAACTACCTGTTGGTTATAATGTGCACTGTTTGAGTGATGGATGCACTAAAAGCCCAGACTTCACCACTATAACAATTCATCCATGACACCAAAAACCACTTGTACCCCTAAAGCTTAGAATTTAAAGAAATTTAAATTCCCAGAACCCATTGGCCTATTCCATTTCTGAAAGTAGTTAGAAAGAAAAGGAATAATCAAATTCTGGCACTTCCTCCACAAATCAAGAGAGGCAGACTCAAGAAAGGATGTTCCTTGCTCATACAAGTGATCATCTCTTTGTCTCTGTCCATTCCAGGGACTGTCACTCAGGCAACAGTGTCCATCTACCCACACATATGCATGGAGTGAGTTTTATTATTGGTAATAATGACAACAACTAGCATTTATTGATGTCTCCCATTTTCTCAGTACTTGCAAAATGTTTCATATTCTTTACCTTGTTACTTTTTTACATCCACACTATTAAATCAATATTGCTATCACCATTTGCATATTATCATACAGATTAAGCAATTTCATCTAAATTCATCAACCTTGTAAACTGGTGTTTGAACACTGGTCTTTTTGTCTGCAAAGCCCTGGCTGCGAACCTGCTTCCCATATTGCATCTGATCCCACCCCCTCAATATTTTATTTAAATTTGAATATAACATGATATAATATAAACATGTACACACATGCATGCACATGAAATCATATTTATACATTATGTAATTCAATACCTCTAGATATTTTCTCACAGTGTCTTTCAAGTTTCACTTAGCAATGTTGTGACCAAGCAAGCTGTATTAATTCTACAAATAGTACTGATAAGAGGATGCAATTCAGTAGAAGCTTTATTATTATAACTTAACTGTTCATGGCTTTTTATAGTTTATAAACACTGTCATCTAGTTCTCACTTGATGCTTGTATTAACCATGAGTGTGAAATTACCACATTTTGCAGAAAGGACACAGCTTCTATTAATCAGAAAGCAAGCTAAAGTTAGAAACTAGTAAAGGAAAGAGAGGGGAATAGAATCTTGGCTCAAACTCCAAAATGGGGCCTCTACATCACTTCCCACTGCCTCTTTTCATGTATTTCATGGATTCTTTCCTTATCCTAAGTTATTCTCAGTGTGGTTGCTGATCATGGTCATCTATGAAGTTAAACATTTCCCAAGATAGAAATCTCCAACCAATTATATTACCAGAATGATTTTACATGGGTAGAGTCCTTATTTTTTCTCCTAAGTCTTTCACTTCTCACTGAAATGCCTGAATACAGCCAAAGGTAAAGTGGATTGAATGGTTCAGTGCTGTCTAATGCTGAGCCAGCTAATGCACAGTCTACGGGTCTGCATGACTGAAGGCCTTTGGTTCCCAAAATCAGACCTCTTCATCTCCTCAGCAGCCCCAGGGCTGAGTCCCACAAGCCAGCATATTGTCTGGGATGGCCTTTAACATGGAGCAATCTTGTTTGGCACCTTTGTTTTCTAAATGGAAGAGATAAAAGGATAGAAAGCCTTTTCCATCTGAAACCCTGCATCAACAGATTTTTGCCTACACCTTTTCTGACTACATACACTCATATGAATGGGACGTTGGGCAATGATTCCAAGATGTAACTTCTCGTGAATTAATGTTAACTCCTGTTACATTATTTAACACTAATATTAAATAACTACCCAGAATTCCAAAAACACCAGCAATCCCGATCCAGCAAAGCCATATCTGAGACATATACACCATTCCACACTATAGCACTGCCAAGGCTGGTGAATAAGCTAGACAAGAACAGGATAAAGGCCTATTCTTTAGGTCTCATAGGCAAAACCACCATCACAGCCTACCTTCACGACCGTATTAGCCTCCAGAGTATTCTCTGTACTTGACCCCTACAATCTAATCTCCAAAGACCTGCCCATGGGATATCTGAAAGCATAAATCATATTGTCACTCCCCTTCTTAGCAACACCTGATGGCCTCCCATTACTCAGAATAAGATATAAAGTCCTTACAAAGCCTGGTTGCTTAGATTTTATTCACAGATTGTCTTCAGAGAAATACTTGGAAAATTCAAGATCCTCAGTCCATGAACAGCCAGCCGAGGAAGATTTTCCTGTAAAATATTTTGATTCAGGGAAAGTCATGAAAGCAGCAAGGAAAGGAGATGTTGACAGTGAAAGATGGCAGCTTGAAAACAGTCACTCAAATAAAATAATATGTTCCTTATGGAGATCTGAAGAAAAGCAGTCAAGGTCTGGGCTGTGGTTAGGTTTTTATCGGAAAGCAGGATTATTTGGCTCAAAAGCAAGCAATGGAGCGTTATTCAGTTAATTTTTGTTTTAATATTTTTAAAGGATTATTAGGATTATGGCATCTTCAAAGCTAAAGAAAATTAAAAATAAGCTCCTCCAAGATACTTAATTCATATATAAGGAAAATAATCTCCAAAAAGGAGTGATTAGGGGCACCAGTGGTACAACCAGTGGGTGGTATTTACACAAATAGTGAGTTGCCTGGGATCCCACATGAAGGGGTGTCAGAGCCAGGACAAAAACTCAGGGATCCATACTCAGATTGAATGTTTTCAAACTATACATTTTGAGGAGCTAATTTCTTTTTATTTTTACTTCTTTCTTTTCCTTTTTTCTTTTGTTTGTTTTCTATTCATCACAATTTAATGCTTTAAATTATATGAAAATATATTAACATACGCCAAATGCAAGTCTACATTTCCCCACTGTTAGATTTTAGACATAAAGTTACTTTACATCTTATGCTTATTCTCAATTCTGTACTTACCACACTGCAGACCAGTAACAGTTTGTGGATCAGCACCAATCTGCAGGCAGCACTTGGAGTAGCGCAGCACTTGGAGTAACGCAGCACTTGGAGTAGCGTAGCACTTGGAGTAGCACAGCACTTGGAGTAGCACAGTTCTGCATATCCTAACCAACCACCCTTGCAGGTTCATGAGATCCTTCTCCATAGCAAGTTGATGCTTGACTTGCGTAAGCCATCACAAAGCAGACTGCTGCCATCTCCAATGGAAATCCTTTCTTCTGTGGATATGAACCTCACCATGAACTCAGTCACTTCCTCTGAGAAGCCCAGAAAAATAGATACTGACCGTAAAGTGCCTTTAGTCATAGAACAGAAGATCCCCCATGCTGAGCATGTTGAGCAACTTAAAAACACTCATAATGACCAACCATAATGGCATATATACATGTATCCTTCATGAGTTATCAATAATTATCCCAGACATTTGTTTTCTACAAGAAAAATGCTTTGAGAACACATTACAACCACTTTTCAAAATTGCCCCGTGGCATCTTCTGTCCCTATTGGCACTTCTCAACCTCTCATGCTTCATTTTTTTTTCTCATAAAATATCACCATTCCGCATATTTTATCTTCTCTTATTTTTCTATGACCACCAATAATGGCAATACACATACTGTTTATTTTTTATCAGGTACTATCTTAAATGCTTGACACACATTCATTTATTTAATCTTTAAAACAACCTTGTGATTTAAGTACCATTGCAGAGATGGAGAAACTGGGAGAAAGTAAGTGGGTTCAGTTTTGAACTCAGTGAGATTGAAACGCCTATGAGATATTCACGTGTGGATATTCAGGAGGCCATTGTACACAATCCTGGAACTCAGAATAGAAATGACATTACAATTAGATACTAGAATCTTCAGTCGATGGAAGGAAATCAGGGTAGACTGGAGGAGATCTCTTGGAAGCATGCACAGAGTAAGAAAGGGGCCACAGCCCTCAAAAGCCACAAACACAGCATGATCTGTCATCGAAGGCTTCTCATGAATACATCTGCCAGATCCTGTGCAATTGAACTGTTTACTGAGAGTGTCTCTCTCTGTAAAGAAAAAGGAGCCCAGATTCCATAATCTCCAGCCTACAAAAAGGGCAAAGAGGGGCTGTGTTAGAAATGGTGTCAGTGATAAGGAACGGGTTGGGACTGGAAATGATGCTCAGCAGGAACAATGTGTGGCTGTGGAACAAAAACTACAGGGCAAATGCTCCTTCCGTCTACAAACTTCTGAGGGGTTTATGTGGGGGACACTGGGGAGACTTGTTCCTTGTGGTTCAAGGAGATGAAATAGGACATGTGGGTGAAAGCTGCAGAGAAACATATTTCCGTTTGTTTAAAGAAGTATTTCCCATAGCAAGGGCTCTCAAGATGGAAATAGTTGCCTGTCAGTATCCACTGGGAGAAGGCCAGTTTCCACTTGAGGATGAGACAGGATAGTTCCTCCCTGTACCCATGAGAAACCCTCACGGCCATTCCCACGGTTGTGAGGAAGGATGTGAGGACAGAATAGGGATTTTTCCTGGTTGGGCAAGAACTGTGGGACAATAGCTGTGTGGTTCCCAGACAGCTCTTCTTCTTGACAGTGATGTGGGTGATGAAAAGGCCAAATCTGGGTGTCACAGCCAACAATAGTGTTCACAGAGCAATGGCTTTTTCAGTGCTGATGATCAGTAATAAATGTCCTCTACAAACATAAAAGGAAGACCCTAGTTCCAAGTCCCTCGGATTTCACCAAAAAGCAGGGTCACAGAAATCTCCAGATTGGAACGTCAAAGTGCTAGCTTGGCTCTTACCTATGTAGGAATCTCCCTTGCAGCATCCCTGATAAATGTCCTCCTGGTCCTGTTTACAAAGCTTTAGTGATGAGCTTTCTGCAAGGCAGCTTTCAATGGTTCAAGAGTTCTCATTATTATTGATGAAAAGTAAAAACAATAGCTGAGATTTATCGGGTTCTCACTGTGTGCTGAACACGGGGCTGAATACTTTCCATGTATTGAAATCTTGAATCCTTGCCACAAAATTATTAAACAGGTTCAATGTTATCCTTGTTTGTCATGAAGTGAAGAAATTAAGTATCATCATGTTAAGAATGTGTTCAAGGTCACACAAAGTGATAGAATTGTCTTTAAAGATTATGGTTTTCACAAAATCACTTTATTTGTAACATGTCTGAGAATCACCTTTACTATTTTTCACTTTTTTCTTTAAATTATCTTTTATTAACAAAAACTTAAATACCTACTTTTAATCATTTCTTATAATCTGAAATCCCAAAATTGGTGTACTTGTGTATTTTCCTCTAAATATATATATTAAAACAAGTTCATAAATAAAGTTTGCAAAATGTGTATTCACGTGCCAAGTACAAACATCTGAATGTCATTTTTATACGTATCGTATTTTGGGAAAAATTGCTCTAAGGCATATGTATTCTCATTTTTACATATTTATTTGAAAACCCAAACATTATTGATTTTGTGGTAATTTTTCACTGCTGGTGTTAGCTCTGCCTTGTGAACTTGCCCAGGAAAAGTCTTGGCAATCTTGGAAAAGTCCATGGCTGGTTATAGAGTGTCTAAGGAGATTGTTTATATTCCCATTAAGAATTCTCCAGGTGTGGCTGAGCGCAGTGGCTCATGCCTGTAATCCCAGCACTTTGGGAGGCCGAGCCGGGCAGATCACCAGAAGTCAGAAGTTTGAGACCAGCCTGGCCAATGTGGTAAACCCCGTCTCTACTAAAAATACAAAAATTAGCCCAGTGTGGTGGCGGGCATATGTAACTTGGGAGGCTGAGGCAGAAGAATCACTTGAACCTGGAAAGCAGAGGTTGCAGTGAGCCGAGATCAAGCCATTGCACTCTAGCCTGGGCGATAAGACTGAGTCTGTCTCAAAAAAACAGACAAAAAGAATTCTCCAGGTGTGTCATTTCCTGTTCTTTTAACCTCTTCGACAGGGAGGTCTAGGTTTGACTAGACTCCCCTGGACTGTAACTTTTGCCTGAAGTACCCTATTTTGTAAAGCAGCCACGGTTGTTGTTCTATAAGGGCATAAAGAACCCTAGTTACAGAGCCCAGAATCTTCATACATGTATCCAGAAGCTGCTTTCATGCCCAGGCTCAGCTCCATCCAGGGCTAGGGACAGAATATACATCCTAATGGAAAGATCGTAGTCTCAGCCCAGAAGACAGGAGCCCTTTCCCATTCTTGCCTGTCCTTCAGCTATCACTTGGATTATAGGAGTCTGACTTCACTAAACTAAAATACGAATATAATAATTCTTGTCCTGCCAGAATCTCAGGATGGTTGTGAGAATGAAATTGAGACAATGGATGTGTAGATTTTGTAAACCGTGAAGAGTTACAGACTTCATGGCCTAAATATACCCTTACTTATGTCCTTGAGTGATCTATAAACCCAGGACACTTTCTAGCTCTTCTACAAAATATGAAGTTGGAGAAGTGGTATGTGGACAAGACTCAATGATACTCAGGTAATTTACTAGGTGAGGAACAGCTGCTATTCCAGGACTTAAGATACAATTTTGAATGGGGGAGAGAAGCAGCCTTGATATTCAACAGGTAGAAACTAGTAGACATACTGATTGTTACTATGTTTAAATATTTTTATACTAATGGATGCATGCCATTTCCTTGAATCCTATAGTTCACACCCATTATCCCATCTACTCCGACCCCTCACTCAGTACTTCCAGACCGCCCCACAAGCCAGCAACTGAAGGGTTAAATTCCAGACTACCATCCCTACTCCCTGACCTCCACCCACCCGCCTCCACCAGACTCTGTTCCAGGACTTTGCCCGCTGTCAATTCTGATTGATTAGTGTCATGTTGCACTCGTTGTTAAATAGTTTGAATATTGCTCTGGGAGAACAGGTTCTATTCTTTTGAGAAGAGACAGTAAACAAATCAATGAAACAATGCATAATTCAATTGCAGATTGTGATAAGCACTATAAAGAAATGAGTCGTGTGGGGGCTGGAGAGGGGAAATCTCACTTAGCATGATCAGGAAAGGCCTTCATGAGGAAGTAAGATGTGAGTTGAGACAGGAATGGGCATAAGAAAACTAGAGCCAGCCATGCAATGATCCAAGGGAGGAGCATTGAAGCAGAAGGAAGAATAGGAGCAAAAGCCCTTGAGCAGGAATGGGTTTGGCATGTATGAAAAACAGAAAGCAAGCCCATGTGATCGGAGCTTAATGCAGGTTGCCCAAGGTAGGCATGGCCAGAGCATTTGTGTGCTGCAGTCTTTGGTAGCTTGGATTTTATTCCAAGTATGAGGAAAAACCATTAGAATAACTTAAATATGTTAAAATGTGGTTATCATATTTACAAAATGCCTTATTCTGAGAAATTCAGATCCCAGAAGACACTCTCATATTGTCTTTCTACTGCAATAGAAAAACCTGAGACTGACTAATCGTCTGCTAGGTGTACATGGGGGATGACAACAAGCCATTCACCAGCCTAGAAGGACCAGCCTGTAAGGATCTACAGCGTAGGGACCTGAAGAACAGGAAACTACCAATTGGGAGAAACTTTAATGACGGCATAGTCAATCTTCTGAGACACTTAAAAACCATCCTTGGAAACAAGGTTGCCAAGACTTCATCGTTTATCTTATCTGATCTTCACAACAACCAGCTCAAGTGGGCCAAGCTAAAGTTATCATTTCCCAGTAAGAACTGTCAGATTCCGCAAAGAAAATTACATTTGTGTTTTACAGAGCCATGGGCAAAGATTATTTCACCTATTTTGCTCACTGAGGAAGCAATTATGATAATTTGCCTGATTTTTACATGCATTTGTCACAGCTGAGCTAGCACTAAAACATAGGTGCCTGGATTCTTACTACAATACTCCACTGTCTCCTTGTGACATCCAGGGAATGGGGAAATTTTCTAACTTTCATCAAGTCAGCTAAGGAAAAACCCAGCCAGCTTCCCACATACTGCTTAGGGCATTCAGCCCACACATGCCAATGAGTGTCTGGTCAAGTACTCTGAGAATTTGCATAGCTAGTGTGGAGAGAGTACATTAAATGCACTCAGCATGGCATACTGCATGTCAGTGAAGTTTCATTCCAAACCTTAGAGCTAACTGAAAGCTGACCAGAAAATTATCTGTGAATGGGTGCCAGCTTGCCAAAAATATCTAAACTTTTAAATTATAAACCAAATGGTCATAAAGAGATGAGGGCAAGACAGATTGACCGAGACAAAGAGATGTCTTTTTATTCATTTTACTAGAAGCCTCTAGGTAACTGTAGTTCTAACCTGTGAATATCCCAGAAAATACAAAAGAATAGGAGCATGCATTTTCATGATCCTGATGCAGCATCATCGATTAAGAGTTCCACACAAGGACATGGGAGAAGCTTAGCCCCTAGAATAGGATACAATGTCAAGGTGGCTTTTCCCACACTTTGGCAATGAGAATTCCCTTAGGACCCTTTTCCAACTGTGTTACTCCAACTTCATTCCCATTCAATTCTATCCCTCTTATCACCTCATTTCATTCATTCCTTTCACTTACTTTGATTTTTCCTGTCTCTCCCATTAGTCTGCAGTGTTTTTGAGGCAGCAATCATGTTTCCAACTAAAATACATAGCTTGGCTGTGGTAAATACATTTTAAACCATCCTGTCAACTCCATTTTGCCCACCCTGAACTATGTAGGGCATTCTGTTCTGAGAGCTTGTGATCTGAGACACCTGGCATCTTTGTAACCAATTTTCTGAGAAACAGGGCCCACTGGCCCATGCATCCTGTACCTGCAACAATGTAAGTGCCTACTCCACATCCTGAGAGAAAAACAACTTTAAATAGAATTTTGCTGTTAGGCACCCCCCTTTTCCCCTAACCTGGTCCTTCTGCTTCTGTAATACTCTGCTTACTGCCCCCCGACCCTAAATTTATATAAAAATGTTGACTGCCCTTTGTTCTGGGCCAAGAGGTTTGAGCTCTAGCTGACCCTCAAGACGCCGGCCACTAAAAGCAGACTCTCAACAAACTCAAGAGCATGCCGCTTCTATTTAAACTCGCTGGGGTATAGCACAATTTTCAAAGTACCAAGCATGGTATTTTTAATAACAGATGCTCATCACATTTTTATTAAACAAAACAAAATATAATGTCTACTGTTTACAGAGCAATGTGTGCCATTTGTGATGTTAGGTGCTCTACATATTTGATTTTATTTTATCCTTATAACAATTGAATGATGTAGGTGTCCTCATCCTTGTTTTACAGGGGAGGAAACTGAAGCTTTGGGAAATTAAGTAACGTGCCCAATGTACATAATTAGTAAGTAGCACGGTTGAGACCTAATCCATATTTTTTCTGATGTAAACATGGGGTAACTTATACACTAATCTAGGCTGCCTTCCTGTATTGACTATTTGGTTATAACATTGAAAGAGAAGAGCTGGAATGGTGAGACAGGGTTAGACAAGCAGTCACTTGATTTCAGGAAGTTAGACCAGTTGAACTGCTAAGCAGAGTCCACATTCTTGATGTGTATCTGGGTATTATAGGGTGGACAGGTACCTGTGGGAAGGAACTCATTTCAGACCTTAAGCTAGTTCTCATCCCCTTTTAATACTAGACAAAGTACAATGAAGCTGTTCTGTGTTCAGGTGTGCTATGTGCTAATCCTGTTCTTCTCCTTGGGAGAAGAGGAGCACTAGGAGATGATTTCTACAAGTCATTGCCTGGCTTTGCAGGCAGATTGCTGAGTCAGAGAGAGTTCGCTGAAATTGCGGAAAGGCAGATCGGCAGCTTGCTCAGGATAATGCAAGTCTATTATTCAGACTTTCCCAGGAGTTACAAAGCATAATGCTATCACAACAGTGAGACTGGAGGTTTAGTGACAGTGGGGAGTTATGTTGGTAAAGGTGTGCTATGCTGGTGCCAATTTGGAAATCCAAGGTCCTGAAGTTGTTGAAAAAGTTACTTAAATGAATAAGCTAAAAACAGAACACAAAGGGTATAGCATAGCAGAATAAGCTGTAATCATGAACTTAGGAAATTGTGTCTTTTAATTTCAATGCTGGAACTAATTTTAAAAGTAATGTAGATGAATAATGTTTTGAAATACTAATTAATATGCTTCTGTTCCTCGAATTTGCTTCAACCCTTGTTCCTCGAATTTGCTTCAACCCTTGTTCCTTTTCTCATTCAGTCAGCTAAGCATTCTTCTTCATTGCCTTAGGGGTGAACTGACAGCAGAAAGCAGAGTCAATTGTTGGCTTTTGAGTTTTAGCAATCCAGATGTTATGACTCTGCTATGAAAATATGAGAGTTTGAGAGAACATGGAATAAGAGACAATTTTCTGATCTCAAAGACAAAGAATGGATTCCCAAGGCTGGGAAGAAAGGTATAGAAGAAACTTTAAGGTTGGCTGGAGAAAGAACAAGGAAACATAGGCAGATGACCATGAGGACTCTATTGAGTCAGCATCCAGGGAATGACCAGAGTTCATTTCAGTGTACATCATCTGTAGCTCAGAACCAAGAACAGCAGGCTTCAGATATGAAGTCTTATCTATTGCCTGCACTAAGGAGCTATGATGAGGTCCCCACTTTGACAGAAGTCAGCACCTAGCCCACTGGTCATGGAGCAGGAATGACAGCCATTCATAAGCCCACTCTTAAGCTTGTTCTGTTGGCATTCACTTGCCCTAGAATTGTCAACTCTCTATCAGCATCCTGGAACAAATATATACCTATGAAGTGGACACTTATAAGGGTGGTAGCATAGAAGAAAAAGCCCTGAATCATACACATAGGTGGAAAAAAAGGAAATTAGGGATTTTTCTATGTATTTAGCAGCCAAAAAAAAAAAAGAAGAAGAAGAAGATTTCCATTTGCAATACAAAGTTATGGCTCCCGAAGATGTGGGCAAAGAACATCTTTTAGAGGCACTACTTTGTGTATTGCAAATGGTATTGCAGTATTTAGCAGTCAAAAAAAATTTTTTTGCCATTTGCAATACACAAAGTAATGCTCCCAAAGATGTGGGAGAAGAAATCCCTTTTGCCATGTAAGGTAACATCTTCTTAGATTCTGGGCTCAGAACCTAAGAATATGTTGCCTCACGTGGCAAAATGGACTTTGTATAGGTGATCAAATTTACAATACTCAGATAGAAAGATCACTTTGGATTATCCTGGAGATCTAGGTGTAATCACAAGTGTTTTTATAAAAAGGAGGTGGGAGAGTCAGAGTCAGAGAGGGAGACGTGACAACAGAAGCAGATATTGGAGTGACACAGAGCCATAAACCAAGCCATATTGGCACCCTCTAACAGCCGCCAAAGAAAAGGAAACTGTTTCTCCTCCACGGCCTCCAGAAGGAAGTATCTGTTAATAGTATGAAATCTCAAACCCTGTTCTATGTCTGCTAAATCACACTATCTAGATTTGGGCCCAGACTTTGTTGTGTAAAACTGTCCCATGTTACTCTGATACTGCCTGCTGCCTGTGCACAGAAGGTTTAAAAAAAGTACTGACTCTAAACTGACAAATCACACTCACCATGACCACTATCACATTCAGGAATTTGAATGTCTTTTACCACAAAAAGATCAAATGGTTATTCAGCTTCATGAGATCTCATCACATCTTGAATAAAAGTAACAACTTCCATTTATGGAACACACACATTCTAAGACAATCAGTGTGCTGATACTTGCATGCTTCATGCCATTTAATCTTAAAGTCACCCTATAAAATAATGATTAATGTTATAATCTATGCTTTTAAAAGTTCTGGAATAGTTAACTGTAGCTGGATTAAAAAGTCAAAAAATAGTTAATATACAATCGGTATGCAACTGAGTAGCATCGAATCGACCTCAAAACCAGTTGTATTAATTCTTTCCAAGGCACAAATCTGAGGCTTCTTTTCCATATAATACTTCGATCAGTATTCACAAAACATCTCAACATCTCAGAGGAGCCTTAGAATATATCTGCCAAAAGGGATATGAACAGAGACTTTACAAAAGAAGACATACATGAGGCCAACAAACATATGAAAAAATGCTCATCATCGCTGGTCATTAGAGAAATGCAAATCAAAACTACATTGAGATACCATCTCACACCAGTTAGAATGGCAATCATT
>CAUYLG010039782.1:0-10267 GCA_963573385.1 Cacajao melanocephalus
CACATAATCATCAGATTCACCAAAGTTGAAATGAAGGAAAAAATGTTAAGGGCAGCGAGAGAAAGGTTGAGTTACCCATAAAGGGAAGCACATCAGATTAACAGTGGACCTCTCTGCAGAAACCCTACAAGCCAGAAGAGAGTGGGGGCCAATATTCAACACCCTTAAAAAAAAAGAACCTTCAACCTAGAATTTCATATCCAGCCAAACTAAGCTTCATAAGTGAAGGAGAAATAAAATGCTTTATGAACAAGCAATTGCTCAGCAATTTCATCACCACCAGGCCTGCTTTACAAGAGCTCCTGAAAGAAGCACTAAACATAAAAAGGTACAACCAGTACCAGCCACTCCAAAAATGCACCAAATGGTAAAGAACATCAACACAATGAAGAAATTGCATCAATTAATGGGCAAAACAACCAGTTAGCATCAAAATGGCAGGATCAAATTCACACATAACAATATTAATTAAATGGAAATGGGCTGAATGCCCCAGTCAAAAGACACAGACTGGTAAATTGGATAAAAAGTCAAAACCCATGGTGTGCTGTATCCAGGAAACCCATCTCACATGCAAGGATACACACAGGCTCAAAATAAAGAAATAGAGGAAGATCTACCAAGCAAATGCAGAGCAAAAAAAAAAGCAGGAGTTGCAATACCCTATCGTCTCAGCCCCAAATCTCCTTAAACTGATAAGCAACTTCAGCAAAGTCTCAAGATACAAAATCAATGTGCAAAAATCACAAGCATTCCTATACACCAATAACAGACTTAAAGACAGCCAAATCAAGAGCGAATTCCCATTCACAATTGCTACAAAGAGAATAAAATACCTAGGAATACAACTAACAAAGGATGTAAAGGACCTCTTCAAGGAGAACAACAAACCACTGCTCAAGGAAATAAGAGAGGTCACAAACAGATGGAGAAACATTTCATGCTCATGGTTAGGAAGAATCAATATCATGAAAATGGCCATATTGCCCAAAGTAATTTATAGATTCAATGCTATCCCCATCAAGCTACCAATGACCTTCTTCACAGAACTGGAAAAAACCACCTTAAACTTCATGTGGAACCAAAAGAGAACCTGCATAGCCAAGTCAATTCTAAGCAAAAAGAACAAAGCCGGAGTCATCACGCTACCTGACTTCAAACTATACTACAAGGCTACAGTAATCAAAACAGCATGGTACTGGTACCAAAACAGAGATATAGACCAATGGAACAGAATAGAGGCCTTGGAGGCCATGCCACACATCTACAACCATCTGATCTTTGACAAACCTGACAAAAACAAGCAATGGGGAAAGGATTCCCTGTTTAATAAATTGTGCTGGGAAAACTGGCTAACCATGTGCAGAAAGCACAAACTGGACCCCTTCTTGACAACTTTCACTAAAATTAATTCCAGATGGATTAAAGACTTAAACATAAGACTTAAACATAAGACCTAACACCATAAAAACCTTAGAAGAAAACCTAGGCAAAACCATTCAGCCCACAGGCATAGGCAAGGACTTCATGACTAAAACACCAAAAGCATTGGCAACAAAACCCAAAATAGATAAGTGGGATCTAATTAAACTCCAGAGCTTCTGTACAGCAAAAGAAACAATCATTAGAGTGAACTGGCAATCAACAAAATGGGAAAATTTTTTTTGCAATCTACCTATCTGACAAAGGACTTATATGCAAAATCTACAAAGAACTAAAACAGATTTACAGGAAAAAAACACCCATTCAAAAGTGAGCAAAGGATATGAACAGACACTTTTCAAAGGAAGACTTATATGAGGGCAACAAACCTATGAAAAAATGCTCATTATGACTGGTCATTAGAGAAATGCAAATCAAAACTACATTGAGATACCATCTCATGCCAGTTAGAATGGCGATCATTAAAAAATCTGGAGACAACTGATGCTGGAGAGGATGTGGAGAAATAAGAACCCTTTTACACAGTTGGTGGGAGTGTAAATTAGTTCAACCATTGATAGAAATTCCATTTGACCCAGCAATCCCATTACTGGGTATGTATCCAAAGGATTATAAATCATTCTGTTATAAGGATACGTGCACATGTATGTTCATTGCAGCATGGTTTACAACAGCAAAGACTTGGAACCAAGCCAAATGCCCATCGATGATAGACTGGACAGGGAAAGTGTGACACATATACACCATGGAATACTATGCAGCCATAAAAAACGATGAGTTCTTGTAGGGACATGGATGAACCTGGAAGCCATCATTCTCAGCAAACTGACACAAGAACAGAAAATCAAACACCGCATGTTCTCAAGCATAGGTGGGTGTTTAACAATGAGAACACATGGACACAGAGTGGGGAGGATCACACATTGGGGTCTGTTGTGGGGGGCTGGGGAGGGATAGTGGGATGGAGGGTGGGGAATGATAACATGAGGAGAAATTTCAGATATAGGTGATGAGGGGATGGAGGCAGCAAACCACATTGCCATGTATGTACCTATACAACAATCCTGCATGTTCTTTACATGTACCCCAGAACCTAAAATGCAATTAAAAAAAAAAAAAATATATATATATATATATATATATAAAGAAAGAAAAAAAGAAAAAATAGAAGAATTAGGGCCTGATCTTCTACTATATTTTCCTTCTCAGACTTTTGTTTGTTTTAGGATCATAAGCATTTTCCAAAGTTTTTTATTCAGCTCTTATTGTTGGCTATACCATTTTTGGTTGTGGTCCTACTAATCCTCTATTTACATTTACTGGGGGATCTAATCACACCATGGGCTGCAATAAAGGAGGGAAAGGAAGATATGCCCAATATGTGAAATTTCCTTTTACTTCTGCTCCAACTCCAGGTAACCGCCATCAGGGCTACTGTCAAGTTACTCATAGTAACAGGCTGTCCTGCTTTCTTCAGGCTTTCCTCAGCCATCTGTGAAAGCTTTAAATGTCTGGATGGTACCCACACCGGTTGCTGATTTGGACCTAGAGAAACACAAGCAAATCCTCTACTCCATATTATTACATTGCTTTTTCCCTAATTCTTTGTTAGTGGATCTTGCCACCAGGTTAATTGCATTACAATTCTTCCTTGGATTGTTTATTCAGGTATTGTTCAGTGGCTGTTAATTGTCTTCCCCTTGGCAAACTCAAAAAATTTAAAATTAATCATACTACATTTAGTTGCATTTGTGGAGTTCTATATTCACCATCTCCTTCCACAATTAAAACAAGCTCCAGGACCTCCTTTATTTTTTTTTAGTTTTTATATTTTTTGAGACAGGATTTTGCTCTGTTGCCCAGGCTAGAGCGCAGTGGTACTATCTCAGCTCATTACAACCTCTGCCTCCTGGGTTCAAGCAATTCTCCTGCCTCAGCCTCCTGAGTAGCTGAGATTACAGGCACCCACCATCTCACCTGGCTAATTTTTATATTTTCAGTAGAGACGGGGTTTCACCATCTTGGTCAGGCTCATCTCAAACTCCTGACCTTGTGATCCACCCACCTCAGCCTCTCAAAGTGCTGGGATTACAGGCATGAGCCATCGCACCTGGCCCTCCTTTGTTTATCTTTAAACCTGCCATTGCTTGTGCCAATAATGTAGCTTTGTGTAAATTTCTTCCTATTCCGTCACATGCCTTAATATAATCCACCATGTGAGCTTTCCCTTTAAGTGGCTGTAAAACAGCCTGACATTCAGAATTAGCATTGTCAAATGCTAGTAAGTGTAATACAATATCCTGAGCTTCTGTTTCTGATATGCCCTTTCTTATGGCTTCCTGCAATCCAGCTATAAATTTGGCATATGGCTCTTTCAGTCCCGGCTTCACAGCTCCTACAGAAGGATTTTTTTCACTTCCTGATGTAATTTTCTCCCAAGCTCTCAAACAAACTTTTCTAATCTGCTCTATGGATAGATCAGCCATAGTGGCCTGTCCATGTAAAGGAGCCCACGCACCAGTTCCTGTGAGCTGTTCTATGGCAATATTAATTGGAAGTTGAACATTAACATTTATATTAGCTTGAATATTAGCCTTGGCAGCCCACCAGTTCTTAAATTGTAAAAATTGAGAGGGAAATAAACAAGTTCGGGTTAAAGTATCCTAGTCTATAGAAATCAACCAAAATTGCCACACTTCCAATCTCCCTTCTTTCTTGCTTGTTGAACTTCTGCCTGAATGGAACTGGTTACTGTAGTTCTAGGAGTACATACGGCAACAGGAACAGCTAGTTTCACTTTCTAGGTAGCTTCCAATTTCTTTAATGGAGAGATATCAGGAGGATCTGGCCATCCCTCGGCAAGATACTGAGAGGGGGCTGATGGGCACACCTTTTCCTCATATGACTTTTCACCCTTTTGCTCTATAATTTCTCTGCATACTTCATCACACTCTCCTTCCTCTCATAAATGTTCTTCTTCATCTTCTGTCTGAAACAGCTCTAAGGCAAAATGCACTAAATCCCAAACAGACAACACTAAATAAGCCTCCCATTTGCTTGATCTTTGTCCCATGTTACTTTGATACTAGTGAGCTCCCCCAGCTCACCCTAGGAGATTTTTTCAGGTACTGAGCTCCCTCAACTAACCCTGGGAGATTTTTTTCAAGAGTCCTTGAGCTACTGCTGGGCTCCCCCAACTCACCTGGGAGATTCTTTTTTTTTTTTTTTTTTTTTGAGATGGAGTCTCACTCTGTTGCGCAGGCTGGAGTGCAGTGGCGCGATCTCGGCTCACCGCAACCTCCACCTCCCAGGTTCAAGTGATTCTCCTGCCTCAGCCTCCCAAGTAGCTGTGACTACAGATGTGTGCCACCATGCCTAATTTTTTGTATTTCAGTAGAGATGGGGTTTCACCATGTTAGCCAGGATGGTCTCTATCTCCTGACCTTGTGATCTGCCGGCCTTGGCCTCCCAAAGTGCTGAGATTACAAGTGTGAGCCACTGCACCCAGCCGGGAGATTCTTTTAAGAGTTCCCGAGCTACTTCTAAGCTCCCCCAACTTACCCTGGGAGGTTTTTACAAGAGTTCTCGGGCTACTTCCAGGCTCACCCAACTTATCCTGGGAGATTTTTTTCAAGAGTTCTGGGATACCTTCAGCTTAGCTTCTTTCTCCATCGCTCAGGTGACTCTTTGTCCCGGGTTTGAGTCCCATGTTTGGGTGCAACTTACTGAGACCAGCTCAGCCGTAGAGACTCCCACCCAGGCAGCGCTGAAGGTATTAAGAAGCAGACACCCAGAGAGAAGAGCAAAGTGGGACTATCAGGGGCCCAACAGGCTTTCGAGCTGAGAGCCTCTGGGGGCTGATAGCATTCTGGGCTGAGGGCCTCAGCAGCTTCTGACCCACATATTTATTATGTCTGAACAGGTGATTATTATTAACAAACAGGTGTTCTGTGTTTTCTCACAGAACCAAGATAAACTAGGTAGGCAACTGGTGCCTGCTTACCACTGATCAAGGACAAACTAGAAAATATTCTCTAGGAGGGAGCCACGGGGGCAGGGTCACATATCCCGTGCTCAAAGAATTGTTTTAACTGGTGTATGATATACATATACTCTTTTGCTACTTCAGAATGCCCTAAGTAGTTTTCCACTTCGGGGGGTGGTGGCTAGGTTTTCCTTACCATCGTTCTTAACAAACAATATAATTTTATCATACACTCAGCATTTCTCAGCAATCATACACTCAGCATTTCTCCACTGTTTACTATCTTTTAAATCCCCCTCAAAAGAGAGTGATCCTTTCTCCTCAGTGTCTTGAGTATTTGGGATTACAGGCACGTTTGAATAATGTTCTGTTGTATGGATATATCACATTTTGTTTATCCATTCTTCAGTTGATAGACACTTGGGTTGTTTCTATCTTTTGGCAATTGTGAATAGTGTTGCTATGAATATTTGTGTATAAGCATTTGTTTGAATACCTGTTTTTAGTTCTTTTGGATATATACCTAGAAGTGGAATTGCTTGATCATGTGGTAATATGTTTAACTTATTGAGGAATGGCCAAACTGTTTTTCACAGTGGCTGACCCATTTTACATTCCCACCAGAAATGTGTGAGGGTTCTGACATTGTCTGCATCCTCACTAACACTTGTTTTTGTTTTTCTTTTTTTTTTAAAATATAGCTATCTTGATTGTGCGAAGCAGTTCTTCAATATGGTTTTGATTTGCACTTCCCTAAATTATCTAATCATGTTTAGCATCTTTTCATGTGTTTATTGGCCATTTGTATAGCTTTAGAAAAATATCCATTTAAGTCATTTGCTCATTTTTAATTTTTTTTTCTGAGTGGTTAGAATTCTTTATGTGTTTGGATACTCGTAGACTCATATCAAATATATGATTTGCAACTGTTTTCTCCCATTTATTGTTCATTTTTTCTCTTTATCATGTGCTTTGATGCATAAAACTTTAAAATTTTGAAGTTCAATTTATTTTTTTCTTTCATTACTTGTGCTTTTGATGTAATTTTCCAGACTCCATTGCCAAGTTCAAGGTGATAAGGATCTATCCCTATTTCTTTTTCATAACAGTTTTACAGTTTTAGCTCCTACATTTAAGTCTTGAGTTTACTCATTTTGAGTAAATTTTTGTAGATGGTACAATGTAGGGATTCAACTTCATTCTTTTGCATGTGGCTATTTGATTTTCCTGATATCTTTATTGGAGAGAGTACTCTTTCTTTATTGAGTGGTTTTGTTACTCTTGTCAAATATAAATTAGCCACATATATATGGGTTTATTTCTAGACTCTCAGTTCTATTCCATTGATCTGTACATCTATCCTCATGCCAGCACTATACTGTTGAATTATTATGGCTTTGTGGTAGGTTTAGATGTGAGGAAGTATAGGTCTTCCAACTTTATTTTTGTTTAACAAGATTGTGTTAGCCATTGTGGTCAACTGACTTTTGAAGAAGGTGCAAAGACAATTCAATTGAGGAAAAGAGAGTCCTTTAAATAACTGGTGCTAGAACAATTGGATATCCACTTGCCAAAATGATTTGGATGCCTACCATACACTACACACAAAAATTTGGACTCCTATCATACACTACACACGAAAGTTAACTCAAAATGGATCGTATACCTAAATTCAGGAGCTAAAATTGTAATGCTCTTAGAAGTAAACATAGGAGTAAATTGTGACCCAAGGTTAGGTAATTTTTTCTTAGATTCAACACCAAATCATAGTGATAAAAGAAACATTTGGTAAACTAGACTTCATCTACATTAAAAACATTTGTGCTTCAAAGGACATGACCAGAAAAGGTAAAAGACAAACCTAGAGACTGGAAGAAAACATTTCCAAATCATATAATTTGATAAGGGATTTGTATCCAGAATATATTAAGAACTTACAACTTTAGGGGAAGAAAGTCTTTTTCCCTCTGCCCTTCTCTGGCTTGTGCCCTGTAAATTAAATGGACAAAAGAGATTAACAAGAGAGAAACAAACAGGAGTTTATTAATATGTGCATTGCATATATCCTTGGGAACACTTACAGATGAGTAACTCAAAGGGTGGTTAGAACTTGGGCTTACACAGCACGTTAATGAAAGAACCATACGTTTTAGAGAAGTGACGAGACAAAGCAAAATTACTTCCAGCTTCTGGGGTGGCAAGTTTTGGGAAGGCAAATATATGGGGAAACTAATGGTAAATAAGGGCTAGTTTTAGCAAGATTTGTTCTGCAGATTCCGTTGGCGACATCCCTAAGCAGATAAAGATCTAGAGTTGGCTCTAACAATTAACTTCTGTCTTTCTTGGTAAGGAAATTACAAATTTATGCCCTGCTTTTTGGTAACTAGGGTAAGAGCAGAGAGCTTTCTTTGTATCTGCTTCTTCCCAATTTCCACCAGCTCAAAATAATCATTATGCCAAAATGGCATAATTTGGGTTGGCAAATTCCACTATCCTTCACAATTCAACAAGAAAAAGACAAATGACTCAATTTAAAAATAGACAAGGGGTGTACACGGACATTTCTCCAAAGAAGATACACAAATAGTCAGTCAGCACATGAAAGGATGCTCAATATCATTAGGCAGTAGGAAAATGCAAATCAGAACTACAAGAGATACCATAAGACGTATAACCAATAGATAATTTTTTTTTAAATCCAGAAAATAACAAGTGTTGATGAAGATGTGGAGAAATGAAGACCCTCATGTATCAACCACTGGAAATGTAAAAATGGTCCAGACTTGTTGGGAAACAGTGTGGTAGTTTCTTCAAGGGTTAAATATAAGAGTTACCACATGACCCAATCATCCAAGGAATCTGTCCAAGAGAAATGAAAGTATATCTTCACATAGAGACCTGTGCACAAATGTTCATAGCAGCATTTGTCATAATAATCTCAAAGTGAAAACAACCCAAATGTTTATCGACTGATGAATGGATAAACAAAATTTAGTATATCTATAAAGCGGAATACTATTTAACAATGAAAAGGCATGAAATGCTGATACATGCTTCAACATGGATGAATCTCGAAACAGTATATTCGGTGAAAGAAACAAGACACAAAAGATCGCATATTGTATGATTCTGTATATATGAATTGTCCAGAATAGGCTAATCTATGGAGACCAAAAGAGATTGTTGATTGCCTCACACTGTTAGGAAGAGATGGGAATTGACTGCAAATAGTCACAAATTTTTTTGCAGAGTGATCAAAATGTTTTAAAATTATATTGTGATTTTTGCACAAATATTTAATTGTAATAACTATTATTGCCTTCTATATCATGGGTGAGGTTTATGTGAGGTAAATTACATCCCAATAAAACTTCCTTTGAAAAATTGTTTGCAACTTTTCTCAATTTGGGTGAGAGTTTCCTGGAAAAGTAAATCATGTCGATGAAGATGGAGGAATAATAAAATAGAGACAGCAGAATAGCGAAGTCATATTTACATAGACAGTAACTTCTTTTGTTATATATGATTTTAATTTTCAAAATAAATGTATATATGTTTATTTTTATTTATTTTTTTAATTGTACTTTAGGTTCTGTGGTACAGGTGCAGATCATGCAGGATTGTTGCATAGATACATACATGGCAAGGTGGTTTGCTGCCTCCATACCCCCTGTCACCTATATCAGGCATTTCTCCCTATGTTGTCTCTCCCTGACCTCCCCACCCTCCACTGTCCCTCCTCTAGCCCCCCCAACAGACCCGAGTGTGTGATGCTCCCCTCCCTGTGTCCATGTGTTCTCATTGTTCAACATCCGCCTATGGGTGAGAACATGCGGTGTTTGATTTTCTGTTCTTGTGTCAGTTTGCTGAGAATGATGGTTTCCAGATTCATCCATGTCCCTACAAAGGACACTAACTCATCAATTTTTATGGTTACATAGTAATCCATGGTGTATATATGCCACATTTTCCTTGTCCAGTCTATAGTTGGTGGACATTTGGGTTGGTTCCAGGTCTTTGCTATTGTAAACAGTGCCACAGTGAAATTACGTGTGCATGTGTCTTTACAATGGAATGATTTATAATCCTTTGGGTATATACTCAGTAACGGGATTGCTGGGTCAAATGGAATTTCTATTTCTAGATCCTTGGGTAATTGCCACACTGTCTTCCAAAATGGTTGAACTAATTTACACTCCCACCAACTGTGTTAAGTGTTCCTATTTCTCCACATCCTCTCCAGCATCAGTTGTCTCCAGATTTTTTAATGATCCCCTTTCTAACTGTCATGAGATGGTATCTCAATGTAGTTTTGATTTGCATTTCTCTAATGACCAGTGATGATGAGCATTTTTTCATATGTTTGTTGCCCTCATATATGTCTTCTTTTGAAAAGTGTCTGTTCTTATCCGTTGCACACTTTTGAATGGGTTTGTTTTTTTCCTGTAAATCTCTTTCAGTTCTTTGTAGATTCTGGATATTAGCCCTTCGTCAGATTGGTAGATTGCAAAACTTTTTTTTCCCATTTTGTTGGTTGCCAATTCACTCTAATGATTGTTTCTTTTGCTGTACAGATGCTCTGGAGTTTAATTAGATCCCATTTCTCTATTTTGGCTTTTGTTGCCAATGCTTTTGGTGTTTTAGTCATGAAGTCCTTGCCTATGCCTGTGGGCTGAATGGTTTTGCCTAGGTTTTCTTCTAAGGTTTTTATGGTGTTAGGTCTTATGTTTAAGTCTTTAATCCATCTGGGTTAATTTTAGTGAAAGGTGTCAGGAAGGGGTCCAGTTTGTGCTTTCTGCACATGGCTAGCCAGTTTTCCTGACACCATTTATTAAACAG
>CAUYLG010039788.1:0-47113 GCA_963573385.1 Cacajao melanocephalus
ATGAAATGAAACGAGAAGACAAGATTTGAGAAAAAAGAGTAAAAAGGAATGAGCAAAGTCTCCAAAAAATATGGGACTAGGTGAAAAGACCTAATTTACGTTTGATAGGTGTACCTGAATGTAATGAAGAGAATGAATCCAAGCTGGAAAATATTCTTCAGGATATTATTCAGGAAAACTTTCCTAACCTAGTAAGACAGGATAATACTCAACTCCAGGTAATATAGAGAACACCACAAAGATATTCCTCAAGAAGAGCAACCCCAAGACACATAATGGTTAGATTCACCAGGGTTGAAGTAAAGGAGAAAATTCTAAGGGCAGCTAGAGAGAAAGGTCAGGTTACCCATAAAGGGAAGCCTATCAGACTTACAGCAGATCTCTCAGCAGAAACCTTACAAACTAGAAGAGAGTGGGGGTCAATATTCAATATCTTCAAAGAAAAGAATTTTCAACCCAGAATCTCATATCCAGCCAAACTAAGCTTCATAAGTGAAGGAAAAATAAAAATTTTTGTGAACAAGCAAGTACTCAGAGATTTCATCACCACCAGGCCAGCTTTACAAGAGCTTCTGAAAGAAGCATTACATACAGAAAGGAACAACCAGTATTAGTCATCCCAAAAGCTTACCAAAAGGTAAAGAGTATCACCATAATGAAGAATCTATATCAACTAATGGGCAAAACAACCAGCTAGCTTTAAATGACAATATTAAATTCACATATATTAATATTAATCCTAAATATAAATGGATTAAATGCCCCAATCAAAGACACAGACAGGCGAATTGAATAAAAAGTCAAAACCCATTGGTACGCTGTATCCAGATCTATCTCACATGTAAGGACCCACAAAGACTCAAAACAAAGGGATGGAGGAAGATTCACCAATCAAATGGAGAGAAAAAAAAAAAACAGGAGTTGTAATTTAAGTCTCTGATGAAACAGACTTTAATAGTAATAAAGACTAAAAGAAACAAAGAAGGTCATTGCATAATGGTAAAAGGATAAACGCAACAAGAAAAGCTAATGATCATAAATATATATGCTCCCAATACAGGAGCACTCAAACATACAAGACAAGTTTTTAATGACTTGTATAGAGACTTAGACTCCCACACAATAACAGTGGGAGACTTTGACATCACATTGTTAACATTAGACATATCAATGAGACAGAAAATTAACAAGGACATTTATGACTTGAACTCAGACCTGGAACAAGTAAATTCAATAAATATTCATAGAATTCTCCACCCCAAATGCACAAAACATACATTTTTCTCAGTATCATATTACGCCTATTCTAAAAGTGACCACATAATTGGAAGTAAATCATTTTTCAGCAATTGCATAGCATTTCACAGATTTAAATGAAATATTGATTGGCTGTTCGTTTTATTTTCTTCCTTTATTTCTTCCTGTCTTCGTTGTTAAGCATAATTATTGGCATAAAAGAAGTCTTTAATACCTATTTTTAGATTGCATTCCATCCTGGGCAATAGAGCAAGACTCCTGTTCTCTCTCCCTCTTTCTCTACTTCTTTCTTTCTTTCTTTCATAAAAAAAATGAAATAAAATAAACCTCATAAGGTTAATTATTTTGAGCATTTAATTTAGAATTTAGTATTTGCATTTATTGATCACACTATATCATTGTATTTTCTCAATGTAGAGTTAAATATTTTTTTGAGGGTCTTTGGGTATTCTCTATGAGACTGCCTACAAAACCATAACCTTATAATTTGTTTTAGATTTGCAATGCATCCATTCATTTCAAAAGTGGTATACTGACCATATACAGGCTCATATACCTATTCTATTTTAAAATTTATCATGAGTTGGCCATCATTTAAGCAGCTAAAAATAACATAAATTCTGTTTAGCTTCACTTTAATTCTTTTATACCCATAACACCTAGAACTGAGTAGCAGCCATGCCTTTTCAAAAGGGAATATCTTTTCCAGGTTATACAAGTCACTACTCTTCCCTATTGTCTTACACCTTGACCCATTCATTTAATTATATTGCCAGCCTTACTTCAATAACACATAAGTTTGGGAACTCTGGTTACTTTACAAGAGATAAATCTTTATCTCATTTTTTAGATTTTTATTTTAGGTTCAGGTGTGCACATGCAAATTTGTTGCATAGGCAAATTGCGTATCATGGGGGTTTGGTGTACGGATTATTTTGTCACCCAGGCAATGAGAATAGTACTTAATAGGTACTTTTTCTATCCTAACCCTCCTCCCACCCTCTACCATCAGTTAGGCCCTTGTGTCTCTTGTTGCCTTCTTTGTGTCTATGTGTACTCAATGTTTAGCTCCAACTTATAAGTGAAAACGTGGTATTTGGTTTTCTTTTATTTTATTAGTTTACTTAAGATAATGACCTCCAGCTCCATCCATGTGTCTACAAAGGACATCATCTTATTCTTTTTCATGGGTGCATAGTGTTCCACGATGTATATGTACCACATTTTCTTTACCTAGCCTAACATTGATAGACATTTAAGTTGATTCCATGTCTTTGCTCTTGTGAACAATGCTGCAATGAACACATACCTGCATGTTTCTTTATGGTAGAATGGTTTATATTTCTTTAGATATATACCCAATAATGGAATTGCAGGGTCAAATGGTAGTTATCTTTTAAGTTATTTGAAAAATCACTAAACTGCTTTCCACATGGCTGAACATAGCTTTCCACATGAGATTTACATTCCCATCAGCAGAGTATAAAGTGTGTAAGTGTTTCCTTTTCACTGCAGCTGTGCCAGCATCTGTTGTTTTTCGACTTTTTAATAATAGTTATTCTGACTGGTGTGAGATGGTATCTTATTGTTGTTTTGATGTACGTTTAATGATTAATGGTATTGAGTATTTTTATGTTTGTTGGCTGCATGTATGTCTTCTTTTGAAAAGTATCTGTTCATATATTTTGCCTACTTTTTAATGAGGTTGTTTTTTGTTAATTTATTCAAGTTACTTATAGATTCTGGACATTAGACCTTTGTCAGATGCATAGTTTGCAATCCCATTATGTAGGTTTTCTCTTTATTGTATTGATAGTTTCTTTTGCTGTGCAGACACTCTTTAGTTAAGTCCCATTTGTCAATTTTTATCTTCATTGCAGTTGCTTTCAGTGTCTTCATCATGAAATCTTTGCAAGGGCCAATGTCCAGAATGGTATTTCCTAGGTTTTCTTCTACAGTTTTTATAGTTTTACATTTTCATATTTAAATCTTTAATCCATCTTGAGTTGATTTTTGTATACAGTAAAAGAAATGGGTCTAGTTTCAATCCTCTGTAAAAAGCTAGCCTGTTATCCCTATTTTACAAAAATTAGAAGACAAAAGTAAGCAACAAAAATAACCATCTATAGACCTACCACTCAGTGTCAGCCAAACCTCATGTTTGGTGTATATTCTTCAGTTCATTCTTTCAGATAGATTGGTAGGTAGATAGGCAGGTAAACAGCCAGCCCACCAGATATGTTTAGAATATTTTTATACTAATGATGATAGATAAATATTATTTATTACTTTTCTTATTTCAGTGAAGATAGATTTTTTTCAGATAATGAGGTTTTAAGTTAGTTTTCTAGTAAACTGAGAGATGAATGAAAACACCATGTATTTTAATGCTTTGTATGGAAAGATCCTTTAAATATGCCATTATAATTTTTGGTTCAATAAGCTAGTGATGAGGATTCAAGTAGACTAGTCTAGACTAGGATATTTAAAATCTTTGTGGTCCTTGATATCCGAGATTGAGGGAACATGTTCTCTTTCTGGGTCCACAAGGGGACGTAGTTTTAAGGGCAAGAACTTCCCAGCGCCATGCCCCCACTCCCATCTCTCTCCATCCGGGAAATTTAATGGTCTCTGTTTTAATTTTCGCTGGCAGGGGATGAATCAAAAGTCAGTCACTCCAGCGGAAGTTCTAAGGAACTCCTTTCATTGGCTAGGGGTCTTGGAGAAGGTGGGGGTTCTTCCCAGGTTAAAAGTCCCCTTCTTCCACACCCCTTTGGACTCCACGTTTAGACCTCCTTCCACACACACACACACACACACACACACACACTCTCTCTCTCTCTTTCTCTCTCTCTCTCTCTCTCTCTCTCATGGAAGCTCTCTCTCTTCCTCTCCTTTTTCTCTTGATCTAAATAAATCACTTTCTGCAAACTCTGTTTGGGGTCTGATATTTACTTTAGGAGTACACTGCACTGTGGTCTCCTCTCCCATTCTTGAGGGAGTGATAGACCAAGAACCTGGAGAAACATCCTCTCAGGGGAGCTGAAGGTTCCCCTGAACCCCTGAACTCCAATGTTATGGTTGTTAAGGGAACAGAAGTAGTTGAGGAAGGTATAGTAGATTGGTACTGAATTTAGGATGGCCCCTAAATCTTGAAGCTTCACATAAATTAATTTCTCTTCATGATTCCTGTGCTGGAATTCTCTCCATAGCATCATTTTCACTGGTTTCTAAGTTCATATTAGAATGCCTCTAACAACAGAAGTCTTACTGCCTCTTGAGCCACAACCGGTCCTTTTTAACCAACTATTAAAAGGTCTTTTAGGCTGGTCGCGGTGGCTCACGTCTGTAATCTCAGCATTTTGCTAGGCCGACGTGGGCAGATCACTTGAGACCGGAGTTCAAGATCAGCCTGGCCAACTTGGTGAAACCCCATCTCTACTAAAAACACAAAAATTTCCTGGGCATGGTGGTGTGTACCTGTAATCCCAGCTACTTGGGAGGTTGAGGCAGTACAAATGCTTGAACTCAGGAAGCAGAGGTTGTAGTGAGCCAAGATTGTGCCACTGCACTCCAGCCTAGGTGACAGAGTGAGACCCTGTCTCAAAAAAAAAAAAAAAGATTATTTTAATTAGCTTAAATGTAGGTTCCTATAATTTGTTTTTAATGTTTAAGTTCAGGGGTAAATGTGCAGTTTTGTTATATAGGTAAACTTGTGTCATGGGGTTTTTTGGTACAGATTATTTCTTCACCCAGATATTAAGCCTAGTACTCATTAGTTACTTTTCCTGATTCTTTCCATCCTCCCACCCTCCACCCTCTAGTAGGCCCCAGTATCTGTTATTCCCCTCCACATGTCGGTATGTTCTCATGATTTAGCTCCCTCTTATAAGTGAGAACATGTGGTATTTGGTTTTCAGTTCCTGCCCTAGCTTGCTAAGAATAATGGCCTCCAGCTCCATCCATGTTTCTGTAAAGCATATGATTTCATTCATTTTTATGGCTGTGTAGTATTCCATGGTATATATGCACCACATTTGCTTTATCCTGCCTACCACTGATGGGCATTTAGGTTGATTCCATTTCTGTGCTATTGCAAATAGTGCTGCAATGAACATATGTGTACATGTGTCTTTATGATAGAACAATTTATATTCCTTTGGGTATATACCCAGCAATAGGATTGCTGTAATGAATGGTAGTTTTGTTTTTAGGTCTTTGAGTAAGTGTCACATTGTTTTCCACAATGAATAAACTAATTTACATTCCCACCAGCAGTATATAATAAGCATTCCTTTTCTTCACAATCTTGGCAGCATCTGTTACTTTTTTACTTTTTAATAGTAGACATTCTGACTGGTATGAGATGGTATCTCATTGTGGTTTTGACCTGCATTTCTCTAATAATCAGTGATATGGAGCTTTTTTTTTCACACACTTGTTGGCTGCATGTATGTCTTTGGAGAAATATCTGTCCATGTCCTTTGCTCACTTTTTAATGGGGTTGTTTTTTCCTTGCAAATTTGTTTAAGTTCCTTATAGAGTAGATGTTAACCCTTTGTTTGATAAACAGTTTGCAAAAATTTTCTCCCATTCCTTAGGTTGTCTGTTTACTCTGTTGGTAGTTTATTTCACTGTTCAGAAGCTCTTTAGTTTAGTTAGATCTCATTTGTCAGTTTTTACTTTTGGTGCAATTGCTTTTGGCGTCTTTGTCTTGAAATCTTTGCTTGTTCCTGTGTCCAGAACGGTATTGCCTAAGTTGTCTTCCACAGTTTTTATAGTTTTATGTTTTATATTTAAGTCTTTAACCCACCTCTAGTTGATTTTTGTTTATGGTATAAGGAAAGGGACCAGTTTTAATATTCTGCATATGGCTAGCTGGTTATCCCAGTACCATTTATCAACAATAAATGAATAGGAAGTCCTTTCCCCATTGCTTGCTTTTGTCAGCTTTGTTGAAGAATAGATGGCTGGGATTGGGGGACTGGCTCACTCCTGTAATCCCAGCACATTGAGAGGCTGAGGCAGGCAGATCACTTGATGCCGGGAGTTCAAGATCAGCATGGCCTTCATGGTGAAACCCTGTCCCTACTAAAAATACAAAAATTAGCTGGGTGTGGTAGCACACACCTGTAATCCCAGCTACTTGTGAGGCTGAGCCATGAGAATTGCTTGAAACCGGGAGGCAGAGGTTGCAGTTAGCCAAGATTGCACCACTGCAGTCTAGCCTGGGCAACAAGAGCAAGACTACTTCAAAACAAAGCAAAACAGATGGCTATAGGTATGTGGCCTGTATTCTTTGTCATTGGTCTATGTGTCCATTTTTGTAACAGTATCATGCTGTTTTGGTTACTGTAGTCCTGTAGTATAGTTTGAAGTCAAGTATTGTGATGTCTCCAGCTTTGTTCTTTTTGCTTAGGATTGCTTTGGCTGTTTGGGCTCTTTTTTTGGTTTCATATGAATTTTAAAATAGTTATATTCCTAATTCTGTGAAGAATATCTTTGGTAGTTTGATAGAAATGGCATTGACTCTGTAGATTGCTTTGGGCAGTATGGCCATTTTAATGATATTGATTCTTCCTATCCACGAACATGGAATGTTTTCCACTTTTTTGTGTCATCATTTGATTTGCTTGAGCAGTTTTTTGTAGTTCTCATTATGGAGATCTTACACCTCCCTGGATAGCTGTATCTCTAGGTATTTTATTCTTTTGTGGCAATTGTAAATGGAATTGCATTCCTGATTTGGCTTTTGGCTTGGTTGTTGTTGGTGTATAAGAATGCTAGTAATTTTGTACCCTGAGACTTTGCTGAAGTTGTTTATCAACCTAAGGAGCTTTTGGGCTAAGAGTATAGGGTTTTCTAGATATAGAATCATGTCATCTGTAAACAGGGAGAGTTTTACTTCCTATTTGGATGCTCTTTATTTCTTTCACTTGCCTAATTGCTCTGCCCTATAAAAGTACTCCATCTTGACAGAGTCAGAGTCCCTAGGGCAGTCAGGCTTTTGCCAAATGTCCTAAAGAACAACAAACTGTACCTGCTGTATTTTTTAGAGTGTTTCAGAAAAAGGCAAAAGTAATCATTCATTACTTGAAACTAGATTTGACATTCTGTGAATTGGTTAACTTGTTTGAAGAAAATATATTAAACATTTATTACTTCATTGCTTGCTTTCGAGATATTTTTACATGCCTTCATTTATGAGAAGCTAGCTCAGTTTCTTGAAATTCATCAATGATTTGAATTGTAACATTCATAATGTTCTTTATAACTCAAAACTTGATTACATAATGATATTTATTGTTCTCTAGTTGTTTCATGTGCACAAGTCTTGTTATGCCAACTGTTTCATAAGCTTTTCGAAACCAAAGCTCATGTTTTCTACTTCTTTAGTGGTTTTTGTTTCCTCAATATCTAGTACAGTAAGCACTTAATAATTATTTCTTGACAAGATCTGAATGTGGACTGTGTAGCTTGGCTCAATTCTTACATTCTAGTTTGTGCCATTAACCCCACCTAGCTTTCTAGGAAGACTTGTCACGTGGGGCCTGGGCAAGGAATATGAGATGATTAAGAAAGCCAGGCTTCATTGCTAGACAGAAAAACTAAAGGTCCTATGCTACTGCTCAAATGTGAGTGCCTACAGATAATATATTTATTGAGGCTAGTTGGTCTCAGTAAGTTTGGTGTTCTGCATGTATCCTTAATATGCTCTTTGTGAACCATTGACAAAGCATTCACAAATCAGGCCAAGTGCTCCCCCAAGTCATGGTTTACATGTTTACTTTGAGAGATTTACTCTTCCTTCTGGCAAGTATTCTTCCCTCTTCCTCCTTTACGAAATATGAAATTTGTCTCTGGTCATGAATGTTTTATATTAACCTATTTTTCAATCTTTACTGAGGAAAATACTTTTTTTCTGCTGCTCCCACTTCGGTTGGCTGAAAAATGGCAGCTACCTTACTCTAGAGTTTCTAAATCTGCTACTCAGCATTTCTCAAGTTATCTGAGACTTCGTTGTTCTTCATGGTAAAACGTAAACCCTTAGACTCTTTTTTTTCCCCCAAAATTATCACTTTTCTAAAAGAGCCACTGAGTTCCTAGTCTGGATATTTTAAATAAATATGTATTTATATTATTCTTTTCCAAGTCATATCAGCATAATAGTAGTAGGTGCATGCAAGGAAAACTAGTTATTAATTAAAGAAAATTTTAGAGGGTCTAATTGTCCTTTTTAATGATATCAACCTATGGAAAATTCTTAAAGTGAAATTTGAAGTAATTTTGTCTTATTGAACAATCTTTGTGTTGATTGTCAATCAGTGGACAAAATTACCAAATCAGCTATCCCATTCATCATTTGACATATTATTAATTTTTTTCAGTTAATCAGCTGTGTAAATTGAAAAACAAATGTGTTGATACAGTGAATAAAATATTCAAGCAGTATAACATTGCAGGTAACAAAAGCAATTCCATCGTCTGCCCCACACTGTCAGTCATGTTCTGAGAGACAACTACTCTTAAAAGATTTTTTGTATAAACTTTCTCTAAATTTCTATAGTTATGCAAGCTTCGAGGATGTATCTCTGTTGTGTATATATTTTTTCTTTTAGATAAATGGGGGAAAACTTGATATTAAGTTCTATATTTTGTGTTTTCTCCTTCTCTTCATAATATGTTTTAGAGATTCCATTTTAGTATAGATTGATCTAAACATCTCTTCAAATTGCCACCTGTAATTTCATTACATGGATATTCCATAATTTATTTTTGCCAGCCCATTCCCCAAACTGATGAACATTTAGGGGTGTATGTGTGCATGTGTGTGTATGGGCATGTGCGTGTGTGTGTGTGAGAGAAAGAGAGAGGAAGAGAGAGAGAGAGAAAAGAAATACTGAGATAATCTTTAGTATTTAATTGCTCTATGCCTACATTTGCCAAACAGATTGGATTTTCTATTTTTTAATCTGATATTTTTCTTAGCACTTGACAGTCATGCTAGTTAGAAAAAAAAATCAGTCATTTTAATTCCGTACATATTTATGAAGGCTTATGCTGCATCCAGCACTGTGCTAGATACTGTTGGATATAAGAAAGTTATAAGACAAATTTCTGCCCATACATATTTTACTTTGTAGTATAGAGGACCAGGTTTACTCATGTAAAATAATTAGAGAATTGTATGAGCAGGAGTACCACGAAAAAGAAACTCCAATGTCAGCTTACTTAGGTACTCAGTATAAATAGGCAGCCTCCAATCATAGCAGTAGACTGTGTGTGTAGGCCAATTGAAGAATACCACATTGAGAAATTGACTGCTTTTAGGAGATATTTGAGGTTTAACCTAAACTCAAACTTGAAGACCATTTGAAGACTATGAAGATGCTTTCCTCCCAGAGAAATGACTATAAAAAGTAAGCAAATCTGGAATTAAAACCTTACAAAGTGAAATAATTTTTATTTACAATAAGGCTATTTTGCCATCAGAAAAATGGAATAATGTTCTTTCCAAAGTGTACATATATAAGCTTATCTATACTGGATAGATGCAGTAGCATAATTAGTCTAATTAGTTTTCAAAAGGACATTCTACTTGTTTCATGGAAAGTATTGGATGAGAAAAAAATAGTCTCTACTTCAGAGAAGCAAAGGAGAAAAGAAATAATAGCAGAATAGGCTGATGTCAGTTAATTGTTAGTATCTGAGGTTTGAGGTAGAAGGTAGATTCTTGAAGTTTGAAATATTATACATGAAAACTGGGTAAAAGTTTGGTAGATGACATAGATCATCATATTCATTTTATGAAGAATGCTGTCTTTTACTTATGCCCTTCAGCTTATATTTCTAAACTAGGAATTTAAGGACTTGTGAAAGATAGAAGAGGCATAGATTAGAATCCAATATTTTGATGGGTCATAGGCTTGTATGAGTCTTACTTGTGCTAATACAATCATTTAAGCAGAATGACATGGTGATAAACGGTAATAAAATACATTTAGAGGAAAGCATGCTGTGTTGGATATGCAGAATTTGAGGAAATGTGTTGTGATAACAGAATGATTGAGCAGCTTTCATAGAGTACATTTAGTTAAGATGAAAGCAGGAATTGAGAAAAAATGCTTTTTCTATAACAGATTTTGTATCTAAACTGTAAAACATTTAGTGAAGTATACTTTTTCTTCCAAATAAATATTTCAGTCAGCCATTTACCTTCTATTCTCTGTAACATGTTCACTAACTAGGAGCATGTTCTCTAACATTTAATAAAGTACAAAATACATCAGCTTCTCAATAATGTTTTCCCGAATGTTCTATTTCACAAATATTTCCTGAATAGCTACTATGTGCGAAGCATCACAATAGACATTGTATGGGATGCAAACTCAAGAGTGAGGCCACTGGTCTTAGAATCAGGAAACTTGCCTTCTAATCACACTTCTGCTACTTACTTGTATGACCTAGAGATTCACTTCTCATTTCAGAGCCAAAGTCCTGGATTTAGTGATGTCTGAGGTCTTTTTCAGCTATAGCGTAGTCCAACCTACTGAGTAAAACCATTTGTTTCCCCTAAAAGTTTTACAGTATTCTATGGGGGTGGGGAGGGGGGTTGAAACTGTTACAGAAATAACTATAAAAGAAAGCAGAATGCTATTGGTAGTTTCAAGAGAGAGTTACAAAGTGATGTAGGGTTTCAAAGGAAGGGTCTATTATATCAATGGATGAGGCCATTAATAGGTTCATGGAGGGAGTGACCTTGAAGGATTAGGCTTTTGATAGGCAGAAATAGGGGTCATAGGAACAACTCTGTTCCTATTGTGATCTTTCTCCATCTTGGATATGACTCAGAATTTGTCACTGGCAAAACAAAAGTGGCAGAAATTCAGCCTTTGAGGATTTTTATCTGTGTGTTTCTAAACTAGCCAAGGAGTGTAGATTGGAACTGTAAACAATGAAGTAAAAGGGAGATGACGAACAGGAAACATGGGGGGGGGGTCATAGAAATGGAATTTCTTCACAAGTGCTAATAGCAACTATCCCTTACATTTGTATAAATGCTTAAAAATCCAGGATATGAAGGTATGACAGAGCTGTACAGAGCCATGGTCGAATATGCTCTTAACATGGACTCAACCAGACCTGGGTTTCTATCCCCGCTCTGCGATTTACCAGTGATAGAACCTTGGACAGTCACTTGTCCTGTTATATCTCAGTTTCAACGTTTGTAAAATGGAGATAGCAACTACTTCATGAGATGTCGGTAAAATTAAAGTAAGATCATGTATTTAAAACACTTATCAAAAGGACTGACACATAGAACTTACTCAAAAATGGTAGCTAGGAGGTAGTATGTCAGGTATTGTTCTTCCCTTTCAACAGAAAGTCAAAACTGAGGCTCTGAAATTCTGAGTCACTTATTAGAATCCAGCATTCTTTCTGTTATACCAGTGATTCCCAACCTGAGTTTTCTGCCCACACTCTATACCTGGGGAGCATCTGTGAAGGTGATAATGAGAATCTATGAGTCATTTTCAATATTTGAAAGAAGTCTAACAGAGAGCATTCATTTACTTGTGATAAATTATACAACCTGACCAAAATGTCAAGTTTCTTTGCTTTTGTCTGAAATTATATCGACTCATTTTGGTAATACTGGCTATCTCATGCTGATGGGAAACTGATTGGCAGCTATATATATCTTCGATGAATAGAAATGAGGAAAGTGAATTTTATATCATAAATGTAGTTGATCTGGGAGATATTCTTTTCAGCTTGGGAGAACATGGAGAAAATAAAATGTTCCTTTGTTGCTGAAACTATTGAGAAGCACTGTATTTTACACCATGCTTTCTCTCTGATTCAAGGAGAATAGGGTTTAAGGGGCTTAGAAAGATAGGAAGTTGTGATCATAGAGAATTCCAGAGTTTGAGAGCTTAAGGGCAAATTGTTTTCATATAACATGCATACTTGAAATGAGGATATGACTTGTGTTTTTCTCCTGTGAGAAGGAGATGAGGAAACTGAGGCCTAAAGAGGGATAATGAATCAGCCAAGTTGAGAGAAGCAGCTTGTAACACAACCAATATTTCAACCCAGTCTTGTGACTGTTCCACAGCTCTCTCTACTCTGAATCAAAGAAATATAGCCATCTTATCTTGATTTTGTCACAATGTCCACAAAAACATTTCCTCAGGCCTGATTTTAATATTGACTTTTTCTAGTGAAAGAGAGAAAACACTGTTAGAAGATGAATGAAAATTAAATTAGGGACTTAAACAGACAGCTAACATACAAAGGTCTCCTTTGTATTAATTGACTTCTTTATTGACTTGACACTAAGATTAACATCTCTTGTTCTGAGGCTGTAGTGTGAATTCTCTGGGTTCCACTTCACTCTGCAGAATTAATACAAATACAACAGATTCAGAGTCAATAGGGGATGAATTATCAAAGCAGCTATCATTTACTATGTGCTCACTATGGCCTGTAATGTTATTCAGGCATTTCTATTTATTGAGTACCTACTGTGGGCCAAATACTAGTCTAGGAAGTGACAGAGCAATGAATGAGACAGAAAAAACTCACTACCCCGATAGAGCTCATATTTTATCATTCTAAGTATTTTTACATGGACTACCTCACAACAACCCTGTAAGGCTGGTACTGTTAGTACTCCGTTTACAAATAAGAAAGTGGACATAGTATTAGTAAGTAACTTGCACAAGGTCACACAGCTAGGAATATTAAATTTGGAAGTTGAACTAAGATCTGTCTGACTCCTAAATGTACATTTTTCTATTATTCTTTTCAAGTTTTATTCCCACTGTGCTACTTTATCAGACAGCTTCTTTCTGACATTTCTCTCAACACTCTCTTCCCCTTTTATTTATCTTTCCTTTAGGTTATAATGCTAAAAACATACAGTTATTAAACCAAACACAGAGAGGCAAAATGCATTCATGTTGATAAAGTAAGATGTATATAGGCTTGCTTGCACACTAAACAGAGAGGGCACTATGCAAAAGCTGATTGCTTTGGAGAGATTAGATAGGAGATGTTATAATAGACAACATTTATTGAGTATTTATTAGGTGTTAGCCAGCATACTTTTTATATTTAATTTGTATGTATACATAATAGCTGCACATATGTATAGGGTATAAGTAATATATTGATACAAGTGTGTAATGATCAAATCAGGGCAATTGGGATATCCATCACCTCAAACATTTATCATTTCTTTTTGTTGGAACATTCCAAATCTACTCTTCTGATTATTTTGAAATATACAACAATATATTGTTAACTATGGTTACTCTATTTTGGTACCAAACACTAGATCTTATTCCTACTATCTAACTATATTTTTGTACCCATTAACCAACTCTTTATCTTCTCCTCCCACTACCCTTCTGAGCCTCTGGTAACCATCATTCTATTCTCCACCTACAGGAAATCTTTTTTTTAGCTTCCATATATGAGTAAGAACATATAATATTTGTCTTTCTGTACCTGGTTTATTTCACTTAACATAATGTCCTCCAGTTCCATCCATGTTGTTGCAAATGACAGGGTCTCATTCTTTTTTATAGTTGAATAATATTCTATTTAGAATATATACATTATCTATTCATCTGTTAATAGGTTGTTTCCATAGCTTGGCTATTGAGAAAAGTGCTGCAATAAACATGGGAATACACAGGTATCTCTTTGATATACTGATGTCCTTTCTTTTGGATATCTGCCCAATAATGAGATTGCTAGATAATATGTTAATTCTATTTTTAGTTTTTTCAGGAACTGCCATACTGTTTTCCATAATTGCTGTACTAATTTACATTCCTACCAGCAGTATATAAGCATTCCCCCTTCTCCACATTCTCACCAGTATCTGTTATTGTCTTTTATTATAAAACTCATTTTAACTGTGGTGAGATTATATCTCATTGTGGTTTTGATATGCATTTGTCTAATAATTTGTGATGTGGAATTTTTTTTCACGTACCATTTGGCCATTTACGTGTCATCTTTTGAGATATGTCTATTCAGATTTTTTGCCCATTCGTAGATTGGATTATTTGTGGTTTTGGGCCATTGAGTTGCTTGAGTTCTTTATATTGTCTGATTATTAATTCCTATTCAATTGAATAGTTTACAATTGTTTTTCCATTTCGTAGGTTGTCTCTTTACATTGCTGGTTGTTTCTTTTGCTGTGCACAAGTTTTTTAGTGTAATATGATCTCATTCATCAATTTTTGCTTTGGTTGCCTGTGCTTTTGAGGTCTTACTCAAGAAGTCCTTTCCCAGACCAATGTCCTGAAGCATTTCCCCAATGTATTCTTCTAGCAGTTGTGTAGTTTCAGGTCCCACATTTGTCTTTAATCTGTTTTGATTTGGATTTTGTATTTGGCGAGAGATAAGGACCTAGTTTTTTTTCTTTTGCATATGGATATCCAGTTTTGCCAGCCCCATTTGTTGAATCGACTATCCTTTCCCCAATGTCTATTCTTGATGCCTTTGTTGGAAATAAGTTCCCTGTAGCTGTGCTGATTTATTTCTGGGTTCCCTTTTCTCTTCCTTTAGTCTACATGTCTGTTTTTATGCCAGTACCATACTGTTTTGTTCACTGTAGTTTTGTAGTATAATTTGAAGTCAAGGACTATGATATCTCTAGCTTTGCTCATTTTGCTGAGGACTGTTTTACTATTCTGGGTCTTTTGTGGTTCCATATAAATTTTAAGATATTTTTTCTATTTCTGTGAAGGATGTCATTGGTAATTTGATAGGGATTGCGTTGAATCTGTAGACTGCTTTGGGTAGTATGGACGTTGTAACATATTCATTCTTCCAATCCATGAACATGGGGTATCTGTCCATTTTTGCATGTTCTTTTAAATTTTTTTTATTAGTGTTTCATAGCTTTCATTGTAAAGATCTTTTACTTCTTTGGTTAAATTTATTCTTAAGTAATTATTTTGTAGTTATTGTAAATAGGATTGCTTCCTTGGTTTATTTTTCATATTGTTAACTGTTGGCATATAGAAATGCTACTGAATTTGTATGTTGATTTTGTGTCCTACAACTTTACTGAATTTTTTTTTTATCAGCTCGAATACATTTTTTGGTAGAGTCTTTAGGTCTTTTTAAATATAAAGTCATATAATTTACAAACAAGGATAATTTGGCTTCTTCTTTTCAAATGTGAGTGTCCTTTATTTCTTTCTCTTTTCAAATTGCTCAGGCTTGGACTTCTAGAACTACATTGAATAAAAGTGGTAGAAGTGGGCATCCTTGTCTTATTCCAAATCTTAAAGGAAAGACATTCAGTTTTCCACCATTTAGTATGATTTAGTTAGCTGTGAGTTTGTTGTATATGGCCTGTATCATGTAGTCAGTATACTTTTAACACATTCAATTCTTACAACAACCTTATAAGATAGGCATTGTTATTATTATAGTCTTCATTATTTATATGGGGGAAACTAAGGCATGGAGTGGTTAATTAAGTTGTCAAGAATCTTCTGTTTATAAGGGGCAGAACTGAGATTAAAGTTCAGGCAGAAGGTATCCAGAGTTTGTGGTAATAATCACCAGAACAATACTTACAACATAGTACATAGTACAATAAGTAATTTATTATTTAACAAATCCAGGTATTAGAAAATAAATATATAAATTATGATAGTAACAATGAGAACAGAAAAGAAGTTATAAATGCAATAGGCATTTTAGAGAAAGAAGCAACAGGATTTACTAAATCTTAGATTTGAGTGACAAGGAGACTGAATATACCAGTGATATTTTTTTTAAAAAAATTCTAAAGAGATCAAAGACTTGTGAGGGAAAATAGTTTGATTTCTGACATTCTGATATTAAGTTGCTGGTAAGATGTCCAAGTAGAGGAACTATTAAGTAAGTAAAATATGGGACTAAAGCTCAAATTTGAAGACAAATCCCTTCTGACTCTTTGGCTAGAGTCTGCAGGCCAAAGAGAGGTATCAAAAGAGATGATAGAACCTAGAAGGAACAAAGGTTTTCAACAGGTAGACATTTTCTCCTTTCTTTTTCTCGTAATATTAGTATTGCAATACAAGTCAACCTTAGTTTTAACTTTTTCCAGGCTAAGATGTTTCCTTGCTTCCTCAGATTTTTCTCCACCAATATCAAACCATAATAGCATATAGTCCATTCAGGAAAGAAACCAGTTAACAAATTAGGGCTTCAAAGGAAGAAAATTTCCTGTGATTCCCCTATTGTGGTCTAAATTATGTTTATTATACATTTTAAAAAAATTCTGAACAGGTATTGAACTATTTTTAATTTCTTAGATTTATAGCTTTCATGGAAAAACAAACTTACAAATGAAATATAAATAAAATCACAAAACTTATAAATTGAAAATTAACTAATTATTTTTGTTAAAAATTAATAATTTTTTTCTGAAAAAATCACTGGAATATGACTATGTACTTACTGATAACTGCAGGTTTGTTTGAGTTGTGCGTGACTGAATTTCTGTGTCCTATGAGGTGCTTTTATGTCTCCACAACTTAGATTACAGTGTTCCATGATGTATTTTTGTTCTCATTTGACCTGAAGGCATCATTTATATACATTTATATGTATACATTTATGTACAGTACTATTTTGTGACAATACTATCATAAACAAATATGTAAAAGCTGCCACTTAAATAATGCAATAGTATTGTCATGAGGTGGTCACTTAGAATATCCAAAATCTATTTTGTTAATTTATTTTAATTCAGATGTGAAGTTTCAAATGCATACACACAAATATTATAGAAAAATCCTACCCTCCCAAAACTTCAGTTTGAATAATACTAATCTGAAGGCAGGAGATACATATACTGTCTTGCTGTGTCTTTATAAATTTGGACATTTTCCTAGCATGACTAAATTTAATCCTACCTTTGTGTTCATATAATGAAAGTGGGATTTAGGAGACATGAGATCTCAACCTGGCTCTGCCATTATTCTATTACAGAATCTCAAGGAAAGTGTTTTACCTGCCTAGACCTCATTTTTCTTGTGTATAAAATGGGAATTGGAGAGGGAGAAACAGGATGAACTACATGATTTCTAAGATTCCTTGTGATTTTAAAGTCAACTATACTTTTAAATTTCAAAATGGATGATATACATTTCACTATATATGTATATGCACTTACTGGTATAATATTTACTTAACACCATGGATATTAGTTTATTTGCCAAGGAAGAGTGTTACTTAAAGTTCGTGATAAAAAATATATATATTTTTTGCTGCTGTTTTGGACTATAATAAGATGTCGTTAACCTACATATCTTTCAAAAAAAGTCCCCTATGTGTATTTTATAAAAAATGTATCTAACTTAATGATTATGAGTAGATAGTTCTGTTGAATTTTATTTATGCAATCACAGGGCCATTTCTTTACTATGAAACATATAAAATTGTACTGTAAGTGAAACATGTACTTCCAGTGTGTAATTATTTCATTATTACATATAATTTAATAAATATTTCTTTTCAAATTAGGGAATAACAGACTTGGCTTTTGTATATTTTAAACACTTAAGACATCTTCAGCTTCTAAAGAATGTAGGTTAGTTTACAAAACAGGAAGTGATTGGCTTATATTATGCTTTGTGTCTGTAGAAAATGTAGATAATTGAATAAAATATTCTATGAAAGTGTGAATTAGTAACTCTGACCATGTTGGCAGTCACAATTTTGCCTCCCTAAACAAAGCATTTAGAATATATATAATCATAATAGGAAATACAGGAAGAAGTTTTCAGTCATACCAAATATTTTACCAAAACAGTTTTTTTAACTAATTATGATTCAACATTAATATCATTAACAAGACAAAAATGAATTGTTGTGAGCAGAAATTTTCTGCAAACATTATTTTGAAAATTGGCATATTTATGCCTATTAGTGACTATCTATGTCTCTATCATTTACATCTTAACCTCTTTACGTTTATAAGAAGAAGCCAGTTTGACTATTGGAAAAGAAAAAGGAGAGACAAAGCAATAACCACAGTCTGTGAGGAGGCCTACTCAGTAATGGTCTAATTTATCATTAAAAATAGTGGGAAGCTTGCATCTCTCAATCTCTCAATGACTTTTGTTCTTTGAAATCACCCCTTAATTAGGACAAAGCCTTCATTTCCTTGTGTCTAGGTGTATCAGAGTTTTGTTATATCTCTCTCTTATCCACAGTTTAGTTTTATTTAATACAACCTGATAGCATTTTGTTATCATTTTCTCTTGATTTATTTTCTGTCTTATTACATGAAAGGGGTACTAATCTTTGGGGATTCATTCTTTATCAGAGTCAATTGAGATTTGTAACTTGAGATGCAAGCTTGTATATTTGTTATAAATAATTGGCTACAAAGGAATTCCTAGCATGATATGTTTTCAGCATAAATTACTATGTTTTAATTGTAATGTATTTTTAAAATATGCTCACAGGAATGGTTTTTCTCCTACTTAGTTTTGTAGATTATTTTGTGTCTTCCCACTTTATTCCCGGTATGGATTCAAAATATTGTCACTTGCTTGATGGTAGTATAATTTTATAATTAATTATATTGCTATTGGCAATTTAGAAAATGATTTCTATAGTTTCTTTGACATAAAGGGGATAACCAGATTGAGTTGACTTTCATTTATCTTTGAAACAAATTATAATTTTAGTATCAACCAACAATTGGCACGTAACTTCCCAAGTTTACAGATAACCCAGAAAAGATATTGCCATTCATTGGTCTCCTTACTTTTTTCTATAACCAAAATCTAGATTGTTGCCATTTTCTGTAAAAGTTGGTCCATTTGAATCCCTCTCTTAAATATCAGACACTACTGTTTTGATGGTTTTAACTTGATTATGTACAGTTGTTAGGCTGTACCAGTTAGTAGCTGTGAACGTTTTAGAAACATTTACTCAGAATAATTTTGCTCAGTTTTTAAGGATAGAAACTGGAGGCTAGTTAGATATGCATTTGGCACACAACCAATTACTCATCTCATGTTGTTCTTTGTTTGGGGAATTTCTGTTTTTCTAGGATAGAATAAATACAGAGGATGCTTCATTTTGCGCTCTCTGATGAGAAGCTGGGATCTCCAGGATTTTTTTTTTTTTATGAGATGAATGAATTTTCACCTTTAATTAGGTGGTTATATAATTTATTATTCAAACTAGAAAACTTTTGAGAATAAAAGAGGTTATTACTAACTATTATGCTGGGACAATTGGCATGAATCAGGGATTTATGCCAGGCAAACTGTATTACATGGTATGTCACCTTAGGACAACATGGAGACTTGGCTTCACACCATTTCCCCCAACCCTGCCCCTCTCCATCCACTCACACTCCAGCCTAAGAAAATGTTCTGTGAGACACATATAGCTCAAGGCATCTTTGATCATACTGATTTGTGTTCCTCAGCAGGGATTACTAAAAAATAAATATCTCCCACTCGTCTGTTTTCATATCAATAAAATCAAGGTTTTTCATTATGGTTCCATGACTTCCTCCTCTGCTGTTGTGTACCTTTGACTCTCAGACTCTCAGACAAAAAAGAAAATGCCATACTCTTTCTAAAATGTAAATCTAATCATACCACTCTACTATATAACACACTGTAATGAGTTTCCATTCCTATGGCATTTGTGATCTGGCCTCTGCCTCAAATCCCACCATTCTCTACCTCCCTCCTTTAGCCAATCAATAATCTCTTTCTGTTCACAAACTAGCAATCCAAAGACATAGAAATATTCATATTGTTATATCCTAGATAGTAAGAAATGTGCCTACACATCAAAATTGCCCCATCATCTAGCACAGTGCCTAACATATAATTGACATTTAATAAATGTGGAAAATTAAAGGAATGAATGAAGAGTTAAATGCCCTAAGAGAAATTTTATTTAAGGCAATCTATTTAAAATGAGAATGAGTATATAACAGTATATAACATCCATTATCCTCTTGATCTGCTTAGTTAAGAGTTTACTATTGTTGCTGTTTTTTTGTTTGTTTGTTTGTTTGTTTTTGGCAAAGTGTAGAGATATTGCTTTATAACATAACATTCCCCCACTGTCTTAAGGGCCTTTAATGCACATAAGGGAAGATAATGTATTAATGATAGGAAGCCATATCCTAGGGCCTAGTTAGCTGTATTTCAATCTTTGTAATTCTGTATGAGAAAAATATCCTCACAGAGTTCAAATATCTGTGGCATAAGTTTTTGCCTTTTGTATATCCAGGGTAAAAGCTAACCTTGTAAATATGCATTCTAGATGGCTTTCATCAGATAAATCTAGTAAATAAGAGACCCACAGATAAAAACAGAAGTTATAAAAAGTTAGTAAGTAAAGAAAATGGATGATGAAATAAAGACCTGGAATAATCATCACGGATCTCACAATGGTGTTTTACATTATAACATACAAAACATTTTTACAGACATTTTCTTCATTTAATTTTTGGAATTGTGGGGAGAGACTCTGTAAAGTAGGAAAGTAGGCAAAGCAAGTTAGTTTTTGTTATCCCATATTTTACAGATGATGAAATTAGCTTATGATATTTTGTTCATTTATTTCAGCCAGTGTTACTAGGCCTCACTTATTTATGAGACTTTGGAGTGAATAATAATGTCATAGGGTGGCCCAAGAAATTAATGATATCTATGGAATCTCAGTCCTTAGCATAATTTTGGTTTATTTAAAATGTGCTGATCTGTAAAACCAAACCACTAGTGTTTGAAGAAGACTGACTGTATCTAAAGATTATTAGCAAGATAAAGATTAGCCAGATCCTGTAGATTACTTATTCTGAATACTTAATAGGCTCAATTGGAAGCTAGTGAGGTTTTATTCAGTTGTCCATTTAGGAACTCTTATCAGCATCAGTTCATAAGTCCTGTCTGAAGTATTCTTAGGAAGCAGAGGTTGTACAGAAAGATCTTTGTGTTACTCTTCCCTCAAAAGCACAAAACACCAAAATGAATAAATCAATAAATCAATGAATTATGCACTCTAATCTTGACCTCAGTAACTGAATAGAGCTCCTGACCAGGTACAATCACCTGGCACTTCAACAGTATTTGAATTACTGAATTGTCACCAAAATATACATCAAGTATTTTTTCACATTTAAGGCATTGTACTACATCCCATAGAGCTTAAAAGAAGATGAAGAACTTTGACAGTGACATATTTTTTTAGGTACAAGTGGCATATTTGTGAGTTATGAGCCTTATTCTCTGTAGTCCTAATAATACATTTATCCCTCTTAGAAAAAGGGTTTCATAAATCAGCCATGGTGATATACAATATTCTCGAATTTAAGTATCGAGATATATGTATAACTTCAGTATTCCCACTGGTTGTGCTGATGGGTTGTTGAATATGTGAGTGTATATGTGTGTTTACTCTAGATTTTGACTTTGATACAAACATTCAAAATCTTTAAAAGACCCCATTTTCAGATTAGCAAATCTTAGTGCATGTCTATTGGCTCTACTCTTTAAGTCTATGATTTTCTTTCTGGCATCCATTTTAAAATTGGGATAACTGCTAGAAAATAATTAGAACTAACATACTAGGGTAATCACCCAATCAGTTATTCCTGCCTGCTGCACAGACAAAATCAATTCACTAGAACTATACCATTGCAGTAAAGAAAGAGTTTAAGTGACACAAGGCTGTCCACACAGGAGAGGAGGTTATTGCTCAAATCAGTCCCCCTGAAGGCTTAGAGGTTAAGGTTTTTCAAGGATAATTTGGTGGGCAGGAGGTTAGGGAATGGTTGTTGCTGATTGGTTGGGAATGCAGTCATAGGGGTGTGGAAAATTGTCCTCATGTACTGAGTCTGCTTCTGGGTGGGAGGCCACAAAAACAGTTGAGTCCTCAGTCATGATTCTACCTCTGGGTGGGGTCAGTCAGTTGACAGAATGCAAAAGTCTGAAAAATATTTCAGAAGACCAAAAGTGATGTTATCTACAGAGTAATTGGGGAAGTTACAAATCTTGTGACCTCCGGAACAATGGCTGGTTGTTGTTTAATCACATCTATGTCTTAGCAGAATTCAGGTCCTTCTCGTAATCCTAACCTGAGGCCTTTCATTAGTTTTACAAAGGTGGTTTAGTCTTGGAAAGGGCTACTATCATCCTTGCCTAAAGGTTAATCTATAAACTAAATTCCTTTCAAAGTTAGTTTCATCTATACCCAGGAATAAGCAAAACCAGCTGGGACATTAGAAGCAAGATTGAGTAAACTATGTCAGATTTCTCTTCCTGTCATAATTTTGCAAAGGTGGTTTCACTAGTTAAGAGAAATTTTCCAGGATCCTGGTGATTCCATGAAGACATCAAATAAATAAATATTTCTGAGTGTAAAAATATTTATATTACTATGCTAGGCACTTTGATGTATCTCATCTCATTTAATTTACACAACTACACTCTGAGGGCATTATCAACCTCCCTATTTCATAAATGAGGAAACTGAGGCACAGATAATTAAAATGACCTATATTGATCAAAGGTCTTTGATAAGTCATTGAATAATTCTGTTCTTTCCTATAAAATGAGTATAACCAGCTTCACAGTTGATCATTTTAGCAATTGAGATGATGTTTATGAAATGACTTTTTATACTCTGAACTGTCGCAAGAAGTTTGTTGTTGGCTAGTTTTACCAGTAGTGCTGGATTGAGATGATGTTTATCAAATGGCTTTTTATACTCTGAACTGTCACAAGAAGTTTGTTGGTGGCTAGTTTTACCAGTAGTGCTGGATTGCCTAATAAGCAGGCTAATCATGCATTTATGGCATTAGCAATGCAGCATATCTTTAAATCTTGATGAACGTTTTTAAAGCATAAAAGTAGCTGTTAGAAAAAAATCTTTTTGGATTTGCTAAAACTTATTTTATATTTTAGAGTTGTGTTTAATTTGAATTACCTGTTTAGGGATATGATCTTTTCAGAACTGAAGGCCTCTAAATGTCTTAATCTAGCTCCTTACTGAATTTTGGAGGTTTGAGAACTCAGTAATTCATTCAGTCATTCACCATTTCAAAAATCTACGAAGAGCTGACTTTACTTTTCTTCTCACATTTTTAGAGAATCATTCACCCTTCTTTGAGAGTCAACTGACATTACATTAGTTTAGGCCCTCATTATCTCTTGCACCATTGTAGCAGCCTACTAACTACTCTCCCATCTTCTTTGTCTTCTTCTAACCTATTTAATTGCTACTTATAAATTTACCTTAACAAAACTCTCCTTCTTTCATTCAGGAACCTGTAAAGAATCTCTATTTTTTACCATATCAAGAGCAAACCCCTCTGCATTGTTTTCAGTGTCTTCATATACTGACTCCCAACCACGTATCTACTGTCTTTTTCACTGTGTCCCTAGCCTTCTATTCTGCTTAACCTGATTTTCTCGTTGTTTCTACACAAGCTTTGCTGATTCCTACATCCAGGATTTTACTCTGATATTGCTCTGACATGTGATGCTTTTTCTCCTTTTCTCCTTGTATCCAAATTCTCACCAACTACCAACATTCAGTTCAAGCTCTGAATCCTTCGTGAAGTCCTCTCTACTACTTCAGGTGATGCTTAACTCTCCTTCTTCTGATTACCCTATTATAGTTATGGCATATATTTTGGTAACTAATTGTCTTCCAATTATTTTGTATGTGTTGGTTTTACCTCTACAACCAAACTGTAACTCCCCAGAAAGTTTAGCAGAATACTACGTAGTAAATACCAAATAAATCAATAGTTTTATTGGTTTATTAGCCAAGTAGTATAGAGACTCTATGAATTTTCAATTACCTAATGTGACTAGATGGAATAGGGAATAGTGATTAGGGTGGTTTGTGTCTTTTTAAAATTCCCGTAAATATATATAAGCTTCCTTTAAACACTCTAAGTTTGAAACTAGAAGCCACTTCTCAGATCAGTCTGGCTCCTCTGAGGCTGAAAGAGTGCTCACATATATCCTCATGGAGTCATAAAGAAAAAGAGATATTCTTAAATTTTTTAATTAAAAAAATAAAAATAAAAAGAGATATTTTTCTTAAACTCATTTTAGAGATGAGAGAGCAGAGGCTGAGAAGAGTAAAATGAGGAAGAGATGCTTTGTTTCATAAGAACGAAAGGTGAGAAGCAAAGACATTCCAGATATATGGAGCCCTGGAAAAGAGACATTGTATATCTTCAGTACATTCAGTGATGTGTAAATAGTACAATATATCTGGTACCTCAAGTTGATTCAAGGCAAGTGATTAGAAAATAAGAGACGTGGTTTGAAAAAAAATCTCAGTGTGTCCAAAATTGGCCTGATCACATATGTCATCCCCTTGTCAAATCTTTATGTCTTCCTTCTCAGTGATTGTTCCACTACCCACCCAGTTTCTTAAGTCAAAAATTCAGATGTTGTCCTCGACTCTCTCTTTTTTCTTCGCCTCTCTATACAGCCAAATACTAAGTTCTGTTACGTATGCATCTAGATTAACCTGGGAAATTGTTAGAAATGCAAATTCTGAAGTTCAACACCAGCTACTAAATCAGAAGCCCTGGGGATGGTGCCCAGTTCTCTGTTTTAACAAGCCTTCCAGGGGATTTCTGTGCATGAGAAAGTTTGAAAGCCATTGCTGCAGGCAATGAGGAGTCATTGAGAGGCTTGAAGCAGGAAAATGACCTAGTAGAATATGAATTTTAGAAAGGTCATTCTGGTATTTCTATGGAAGATAGATTGTAAGGGAGCAAAATTAAAGGTAACAGAACTAGTTAGTATAATACAAAAAAATAAGATAATAAAAGACGTAGAGGAAAAGATAAATTTATAAGCTATTGAACAGCTAAAACTAATCAATTTATGTTATCATTTGGATACACAGGGTAAAGAAGAGGGAGTGATAGTAAGGTGTCTGGTCTTGTGCACTAAGTAAATATAATGATCGGGGTTTGGGGAAAAACCATCAATGCTCCTTCCTGATTTTTTTTTCCTTCCTTCCTTCCTTCCTTCCTTCTTCCTTCCTTCCCTCTTTCCTTCCTTCCAAGTTGAGATGACTTTAGGGTAATCAGGTATAAATATATTTTTTTTAATCAGTTGTCTCCATGAGTCTGGATGTTGGGAGAGAGGTCAGGCCTATAGATAAAGATTTTGGAGTCAACAGTATACTAGCTGGTAATAGTTACTGACTGAATTGATTAAATAATGAGCAAGCATTTCAGGGTGAGGAGAGAACCAAGGATGAAATGGAGGTCTCCAGGGAATCCTGAGTAATGATTAAAGAATGAGGGAGATAAACAGAAAATTGATATCATGGGGGTAGAGCAGGATAGAATTTCAATGACACTAATAATGTTGAATGCCATAGATAGGTCAAGTAAGATAACTAAGTAGTTATGTTAGGTAGTACATGGGTTGTAAACCCCTGGGCCGTGGACCAATATCAGAACCAGGCCACACAACTGGAGGTGAGTGACAGGCAAAAGTGAGCAAAGCTTCATTTAGCTTTGCTCACTTATCCTCATCACTCACATCACTGCCTGAACTCTGTCAGATCCACAGCAGCATTAGATTTTCATAGAAGCACTAACCCTATTGTGAACTGCACATATGAGGGATCTAGGTTGCACACTCCTAATGAGAATCTGATGCCTGATGATCTGTCATGGTCTCTAATCACCCCCAGATGGGACCATCTAGTTGCAGGAAAATAAGCTCAGGGCTCCCACTGATTCTACATTGTGGTGGGCTGTATAATTATTTCATTATATATTATAATGTAATAATAATAGAAATAAAATATGTAATAAATGTAATACACTTGAATCATTATGAAACCTGCAACCTCCCCAGTCCGTAGAAAAATTGGCTTCCAGGAAACCAGTTCCTGGTGCCAAAAAGGTTGGGGTTGCTGAGTTAGGGGATCACTGTCTTTAGCAATCACAGCTTCAGGGAAGTTTTGAAAGCAGAAGGTAGCAGTACATTAAGGAGTAAATTGGAATGAATAAGTGGAATTTTTAGCTATTACTAGTTTATGAAAGGAAGGAAAGAAAGAGGGAGTGACAGCTAGATTGAGGCAAAACATCAATGATATTTTCTTTCATTGACTAAGAGAATTGCGTATGTTTACAGTGTGAAAGGAAAAGTAAATTGGGAAGAAAAATTTGAAGATACATAAAGAAAGGGAGAACTTGATGGAATAAGGTCTCAAAGAATAAGTGAGGAGATAAGATCCACAGCAGAGTAGGAGGTATTAGCTTTAAATATTATATTTTTATTGTCTCTTAATGCATTGGCCTCTCCCAAATAAATGGAGAACTCCTGAAATGAATAGACACAGTCTTCTTTAGTCCCTAGTTTAGGGCTCAATAAATATTTGTTGAATGAATGAAGATCATTTCTTGATTTACTTTGATGCTTCTTTCTCCCTCACTTATTATTTGTTTTTCCCTAATTTTCCATCCTCAGCTCTCTTCTCTTATCACTGTATTCAATTGCTCCAGGAGATCTCCTAAATGCCTGAAGTTTCTTTTTCTGACAGGAGAGGTTGAGATGTGACTACACCTTTTATACTCAGAGTAATGTTGAATCATTAATTATATCGTCCCTGGCTTTCTGTTTGCCTTCATATGGAGCTACAGTAAGTAGAATTGAATTGGATTTGAGGGTTGTATTCCAATATGCTACAGACACTTGATATATACTCTTTTATTTTGTCTTCTTCCAGCCCCCTTCTTAACCCTACAACCTCAGAAACTTTCCATTTTTGTACCTGCTCAGTTCTCCCAGTAGAAAGTAACTGTTGATGCATGGCTTCTTGTACTGGGAAGGGCATTTGAGTTTCTTGATGATGATTCCAAATACAACAGAGTAGCTTGCCTGTTTCAATAGATTTTTCTTTGTTTTGACTTTGTTGACCTGTCATTTGCTGAATGATATAAGCAGCTTCACAATAAAAGAGGGAATATTATACACAGGTTGAAGCAGGGCAAGTATTTTTGTCCTAAGAGAAAAATCTAATCTAAAGATATATTTGATTTTTTTGTGTGTATGTAATTAGGAATGGCCATTTGAAATAGAAGCAGAGATGTCCAAGAGCCCAATTTTCAAAGTAATAATTTGCTAAATTTATTTCAAAGTAAGACTCTATGGCTAATTTTAGGAAAGGCCTTGGAAATGAACCAACATGCTTTAGGAAGTTTCAGATGTTTAGTTTTAAACCTTTCCATACATGCTTTAAGACATTCTAATAGTTATCTGTGAAAGAAATGTGTTTTAAATAAAAGAATAAAAGGCTATTTCTTTTTCAGTGCCTTTCTGCAGCAACTGAAAGTTAAATTAGAATGCCAGCTGTTATAAAGAGCACATTAATCTTTCTCTAGGGCAAGACTGGTCTTCTAATCTTCTCCTATCTTCTCTACAGTGCCCAACACAGTGCAGGGAAACTAGTAGAAACTCAGTCCATACTTGTTGTCTTGAAAGTTTACAGAAACATTTTGTCCTCTACAACCTCCTTCAGACTATCCCTGTCGACCCTATATTTAGAAAATGGGTTCTTGTCTAAGTCTGGAGACAAGGTTATATCTGTGGAACAGATGCTCATTATAGTTCACATGCATATTGAACAAAAATTCAGAAAAGCAATGAGGTGAATTTCATAATCTTCAGAAATCCTCTTGAAAGGGCCACAATAATTGGAAGCTAGTACACATTATCCTCATAACTTGTCTGCTCTCTGATTGGCACCACCAATGTTTTGGATTCCAATTCATTGAGCCATTTTTTCATTCCTCTGCTTTTTCAGAAAAAATAATATAAACTTTAAAAGATACTCTGTTACTGTTTAATAATGCAACTTGGCTGGTTACTTTTTGTACTTGTCCTTATAAGCAGTGTATAGGTCAAAATCAATGTAAATATTACTTATACCTCTCAGGCAGTCTCTTTCCTTACCATCCCTATTCTTCTTAGAGGTAGCTTCCTTAATATTCCAAATGTATACATTTCTCTATCATAGAATATTGTAATTGCCTATTATTTTTGTCTGTGTCCTGGATGAATGAATGTATTATGCTCCACTATAGCCAAATTTGCCAGTCTACTTTTAAGGCTTTCATTAATCTGATGCTATTTTGATTTTCCAACTTCATTTGTTTATGAGCACCTATTATGTTCCAAGCACTATAGATATAATGGTAAATAAAAATAGAAATTATCCCTACTTTTATAGAACTAACAGTTCAGTGGAGGAGGCAGACATATTGTCACACAAATAAGTGTAATATTACAGTGGTAAGTGTCTTGAAGGGGAGGTACATAGTGCTGTAAAGGCTAATAATGGGGAAGGGAGGGAAATTTGCCTAATCTGGAAGGAAGTGGTACTTAATCTGGAATCTGAAAGACAGTTAGCATTAGTTAAGTAGAAAGCAAAAGAAAATATTCTAGGAAGTGAGAACACTGTCCTGTGAGGTGGGATGAGAGGCAGCAGAAGGGAGAGATGAGGCTGGAGAATAAGCAGGTGCTAAATCATGTGTTACCTTACAGACCATGTTAACGAGCTTTTGTCTTTATTCTGAAAGCAACAGCAAATATATAATACAACACTCTTGGTGTTTCTGTTCTTCTCCAAACCACAAATCTTAGTCTTTGTACTTCTAATAATACTATTCTCTACTTGTATTATAGCCACCACCCTTTTCCACTGATTCAAATCTTGTTTTTTGTTCAGGTATAGTTCAAGTCTTTTGTCCTTCAAGATTACTTCCTTATTAGTTCAGTCTAGATGGAAAAACCTTTCATATTGTATAGTACAATTCTATACTATTCATATACTTATTGTAAGGGCTGTTACATCATCCTAACTTATACTTTTATGATGGTTTCATACATGGCTTTTAACTCAAGAGTCTGTGTAATATTTGTTTGCTGAATACCTCTTAAATAGTCATAGCCCAGTACTTGACTCATACTGGATGCCCAAGATTTATTGAGCCATGAAACTTGATATAAACCAAATCTTAGAATAGATGAAGGGAAGTACTTTGATCCTAATTCTCTTGGTGATGACACAAAAGTGTCCATTTAAGAATGAAACATAGTTACATTACCTGTTTTTATTGGCTACATCATAGCAATTACTTCACCAAATTAGCTGTCTTTTCACTACATTTATCAATCAGCATTTTACTCATTCAACAAAAAATACACTGAATGCAGAGAAGCAGCCACTGTGTGGGTAGGTACTAGGAATTCAAAATTGAATACGATATGGTCTTGACTATTGTCTTAGTCTGTTTTGTGCTGCTGTAACAGAATATCTGATACTGGTCAATTTATAATGAACAGAAGTGTAATGGCTCACAGTTCTGGAGGTTGGAAACTCTGATATTGAGGTACCGCCAGGTTTGGTAATTCTGATTCCAAAATGGTGCCTTGAGCACTGTGTCCTCCAGAGGGGAGGAATAATTCATATTCACATGGCAGAAGGCAGAAAAGCAAAGAGATAAAAAGAGGACAAACTCATCCCTTTATAATGACATTAATCTCACTCATGAGCGTGAAATCTTCATGGCCTAATCATATTTTGAGGGTCCAACACCTTTATATTGTTACAATGGTAATTACATTCCGGTATGAGTTTTGGAGGAGCTAAACATTCCAACTATATCAATCATCACAGAGCTAAAAATATGGTGCCCATAGCTATTAAATATCACATTTCTATTGCCAAAAAGGTTATATGAGATTAGTTGACATTCAGGATCCTTAAACACACTGTAAATGATGTATTTCATTTTCACAGGAAATGTAGCCTCACCGTAAGATTATGGATACAAAGTCTGGATATTATAGAATGTGCTCAGCATCAAGGTGATGCAACAAAAATAATTTCCTCTGTGACTGTTATAGTCTTTGATATTGAACCTGTAGGCACTGTGTGGGTAATGCTCTGTGAAAAGCAGAGTTTTATAGTGATAACAATTCATCTATACTTTTCAGTAAGACTAGGTAAAATTTCTTCCAATTGTGTGGCAGTCCAGAACTAGGACTCCCTTAGATTGGTAATTTTCTTTATGAAGCCATTAAGAAGTTATGAAGGTATCGAGAGAAGGAGATAATCGATTAGTGATTGATTATTAACTTTTTTAAAAGAAAGACTTTGGCCAAGTATATGAAATTCTGATTATTTACCCTAATTCCTATGAAATCTTTGTGTAACTAGAAATATAAACTAATTAAATATTAAAAAAATAATATAAATTTGTAATAATTTAGTTAACTTTTGAGTTAACAAAAATCTGACTAAAATCTTTGTCCTATGAGAGGGGACACAGAAAACTACTTATTCTATTAACTAGCATACACTTTAAAGTATTCTGAAGGTAACTAGCAAAATTTAGGTGCTTCAAAAAAAATTGTCACTTTCCTAATCTGCCATTTGAAGAAAAATGCTCCTAAAATTTAACTATTACTATGTTTTGTTGATGGGACATGTTACATCAGGGGATGTTTCCTAAAGGTCTCATAGAGAAGCAGTTAATACAACATTCAAAAATGAAAATAAAATTTAAAAATAACCTAACATTAATTTAGACTCCTTTTTAAAAATCTTCAGTTATTTAATCTAAAGCTATACAGTGTTGCAAGGCATCACTGAATCATAAGGATCTTTCAAAAAGTTATACTACTCTGCTATGATATACTTAATTTCAAAATATTAATGATTACAAGCCAGAGCTTCTGTAAATATATATCTCAACTTTAAATACTGGCAATGCTTTCAGCAAGATAAGGATGACAAGAAAATGTAATTTCCTAGCCTGTTTTCAAAGCACATATACATTTTTAAAAGATTGAGGGGAGAGACATTGCAAGAATATATTATTTTAGCTATTTCCTGAATTAATTTATTTTAGTTATCATTTTGTTCATATATTTTATGTCTGCATCATAGCAATTGTACTCTTATATGATGAAAATAAGATGAAACAAAACCACTGAAAATATACACATCGTCTTTGTTACTGAAGGACAGACGGTGACCCAAGTCATGGGCTGCTTTGGCTTTGATTAAAATTAACATCTTGTACAGATTCCAGTTCTGAACATATGTCCCATACTCTATGTGCTCACGTTAGGGTGCATTAAAAATATTTTATGCTAACTGATTACAGTAGGTAACAATATGCCATTGTTTCCTACAAAGGAATGAGTCAGTAAATTGTTCTACTTAGTGGTTAAAAGACTAGCTCAAGATGTAAATATATCCTAATAGCTCTAAATCCCACTGTAATTCTTCCTAATTTAAGGCATTTATGAACTCATAACAGAGGCTCAAGCTGTTCATATTTCTATCTTATTTTATTTATATTTCTCTTATTAACTGTTCTACTCTAAACTTTACAAATCTTGAAAATCCTAAAAATGTTAAAGGGGAGATTTCATCAATTAAAGTATACTGCAATTAAAGTGTGGTTCATATCGAACTGAATGATTTATATGAGCTTTCTTTCCTTTCCATGATTTGTTGTAGCAGCCAACTTTATATAGTCAAGTAAAAATTAGAGGATGCTAAGTTCTTCCAATTGGCTCTGTATTTCAAAGTACCCATTGAACTAGGTAAACAGAATAGCATCTTTTTAAAAAAAAAATATATATATATATATTATATATATATAATATATATATAATCAGGGATTTGGTGAAATAGTTGGAAGATATAGTTTTTTTTTTTCCAAATGCTTTGTAAGAATGACTACAAATGCACAGTTTATTAAAGAGATTCAACAATGTCATTTTCCTGGTGCTTCTCTACCAAGTAAATGACATTTTGAAATATTATTTTTTTCTAACATATAAAAAACCCACCCAGCCATTTTATAAAATGAGGAAACTCTTCTTGTTGTGTTAACATCTTGAATCTAGTCTCAGGGAAGCTGTTTTACGAGATTTACTGGTGCAATTTGGTTGCAGATGCTCATGATTTACAGAAAAGCTCATGGAAACAGACAGAATCTGTATAAAGAACCAAAATAAAAACAAAAGCATTAGGTAACTCACATGGGGTGGATGTCACATTCATGATGTTTTTGTCATTTTGGTTTAATGTTAATGTCTTAAGGAGTGTTTGAGAGTCATGCTATGTGACCTTCAGATGCCTGTGGAGTGTTTCAGGTTCAAATCCCTGGAAGGCTCTCATGTGATAAGATTTCTCAACCTGTGAAATTTGAGACTTTCCCCACATTTTGCCCTAACCAACTTATTCAAACCTCCACACTTTCAAACGCCATAAAATTTTGAACTCCTACTTCTGTCATTCTTTCTTCCCTTTTGTTAACATAATAATTTACCAACTAATTTTTCTTTAGGAAACAAAAATATATTGCTGCCTACTTTGATGTTTGCACATGTTTTAGAAGGCAAACTTCTTAGAGATTATATACAGTCTAGTGCTTCTCCCTCCCAAAGTGCCTTATACAATGCTAGTTATAAAATTGATGTTCATCATTGGCTTATTAATTGATTGATCCTTGTTTCCTGTCCCTCAACTAGTCTTAGAGATTATGTGTAGAAGATAAATAGAGCAGGGAATTTTTTATCCTGGCTCATCATTCCTCCGACCACAGAGATGTGAGCCACCTAGTGATCAAGTACTAGAAAAAAGAGTAAACTGTCAACTTCATCCTTGTCTGTCAGAGCATGAGACTGGTTTAGATGACTTTGTCTAGTTGATGTTAAGCACGTTTTCATTTCCCAGTTAAGCCTTACAGATCAACCAGACCCAAAGCCAAAATGAACTCAGAATGTTTAAATAATTGAAAGATTAGTGAGGCTGAAGCTTAGTGGGAGAAGTAAAGAATGGTATGAAATGAGGTCAGAAAGGTAGGTAGGGACCAAATTGGCTTTGGTTTATAGATGATAGATAGATAGATAGATAGATAGATAGATAGATAGATAGAGTGTGTGTGTGTGTGTGTGTGTGTGTGTGTGTTTGTGTGTGGTGTAGAAAATATATATTAAGCAAAAAATATAGATTTGGGGTATGCTTATGATTTAGAGTCAACAGGACCTGTTAATGAGGTTGTGAGCAATAAAGGAAAGAGAAATTGGAAAAACTCCTAGAGGTTTGGTTTGAGCATCTGGATAAATGGAGGTGCCATTAAATTAAGGTAGTGGAAGACTTGAGGGAAAATCAAGTGTAGGGAACAAAGAAGCAAACATCAACAACTCTATTTTGCCTTATTAAGTTTGATATATTAATTAGCCATCCATATAAAAATGTCAGGTGGATAGGTACATAGAGAAGCCTGAGTTTCTGGGTAGAAGTCAAGGCAGTAGATGCATATATGGGAGCCATCAGTATCTATATGTTATATAAAGTCATGAAGCAGAGGGGGAGAAGTTAGCAAATAGAAGAATTGGTTGGTGAGGTAGGAAAAAAGTGAAGAGAGACTACAGGAGGAGGTGACACCAAGAGAAAGAGAGCATTTAAAGTGAGAGGGATTAGTAAGCTATGCCAAATGTTACTGAGAATATAATGAGGATGAGAACTAAGAAATGGTTATTAGATTTGGCAAAGTGGAGACTATTGAGTAATGGTAAAGGAAGCCTAATTAATGTTTATTGAGGAGAGGATATAGAGTAAGGAAATGAAGTCAGCAGTTCCACACAACTCTTTCAAAGAAATTTTGTTCTAAAGCAGAGAAAAATGTGAGCCTGTAGCTGAAGGGGCATATGAAGTCAAGGGAGGGTGTTTGTTTTGTTTCAGGATTGGAGATAATAAAAGTTGATGTTGTGATAAATCAGTAGAGAAGGAAACATTTATGTTAGAGGAAAGATAGGGGATAATTGTAGTTGCAAAGTTCATGAAGAGGTGAAAGTAGCAGTATCCATTACACAAAGGAGATGTTGGCCTTTAAGGTAGGAGAATAAACTTTTTAATCCATAGCCATAGGAATTAAGTAAGATTATGAACATTTATATTTGGATAGGTTTCTAGTAAAGGAATTACTGTCTGATTACTCCCATTTTTTTTCAATGAAGTATGGCAAGGTCATCAACCAAGTGTATCCAGGCTTGCAAATGAGCAGATGTAGAAGGTATGAGAAGAAAAAAGAAGCAGAGCATGGAAAATAGAACCTACAAAGCAAAACAGAAGAATAACATACCTCAATTTTGGACAAGCCATTTTAGTGGAGCATTTAAAGTGGGAGGGATCTTAGTTTTAGGTTCTTTTCTCTCTAAAATGTAAGTATCAGAGGGCATTATTTATAGCTGAAAACATAAAATTTAAATGTGTAATGTTTCAAACTTCAATTTGTATAACCTTCTTTAAAAAAACATCAGAGATACTTTAGGACTTTATATCTATTCCTGGAGGTGATGTCAGCAACATGGTCAACTAGAGTTGTCTGATGCTCACACCTCCCACTCAGAAAAGTGACCAAAACAACAAATAAACAACTGTATTTCAACTGGAATGACTTAGGAAGTATATTGGAGAGCAGCAGGAAATTGGAGAGCACAGAAGCCCAGGATAGCACCATAAAGAGGGGAGCAAGACATCCTGCTTCTGCCACACTATTTCCCCTGCTGGGATAGGCTTGGCATCAGGGAGGGCTTCTTGTAGGGAAAAGGTAAGCTGGAGATCCTCAGAAGCACACATCACTGCCACAAACACCAGAAGTCATTGCTACAAGAGGGTTTCTCAGTCCTCACAGGTCCTACTGAATCTAGTGTGGACAGTTGCCAAGAGAGACCATGACTGCATTGATTCAGAGCAGGAAAACTCCCGACTCCACTGCTGCTAAAACTGGACCCAGAGCTGGAGTGCATCCTACCTTAAAGGTCAGTCACCACTGGCCCCTTCCACCCCTTAAGTCTTGTTTTCATTTTATCATGTTCATAAAGGTGCCTTCAGCACCAATACCCCTGCTGCCTGGAACCTAGGCCTAAAGGAATGATTGAGATCCCTATATTCAAACCCACAAAGCACCCTAGTCTCCAGGAAAATCCCGTGTAGCGCCTGGTCAGTGTGTGCACACCCCGGCCTGATAACTGTTCTAGAGGAGACCCTGCCCCCTGAGAGGGCCCCATACAGTCACTTGACCCATGCACACCCATGTCTAGCCCAACAGCTGGCCCATCAGTGGTCCCACCATGAGAGAGAGCCTTCCATACAACCTACTGGCCTGTAGCACTCATACATGTCTGAACCGACAAGCAACCCAGTATCCATGCACCTAGCAAAGCCTCACCACTGCTGTCACGATTTGCATAGTCTAGGCCACTGAGGTGCTTGTACATGTTGCAGGTGAGGATTAGAGTTGAAGAATCTGTACAGAGAACACACCACTGAGTCTATTAAGAACCAAAGCCAATGAATCATTCCCAATCAACACTCTAGGACCCATCTACAGATAAAAGCCTGCTCCTATGAAAACTAATACATAAAATTAGAAAAAGTGAGTGTTCCACTAGATGTGCAGATGTCAGTGTAGGGACAAAAGAAACATGAAGAAAACAAGATGACTTGAGAACTCTCAAAGGAATATAATATCTCTAGTAACAGATCCCAAAGAAAAGGATAATTATGGAATGTCTGAAAATAAATTAAAAATAATGATCTTAAGAAAACTCAGTGAGATACAATAGAAAACAGACACACAATTAAATGAAATAAGGAAAACAAGTCATGATCTGAATGAGAAATTCAACAAAGAGATAAATACCACAGAAAGGAGCCAAATGGAAATTTTGGAGCTAAAGAAGTCAAAGAATGAAATAATAAATACAATTGAGAGCTTCAATAACAGACTAGGTCTAGCAGAAGAAAGAATGTCTGAATATGAAACAGATCTTTTAAAATAACCTCGTCAGAGAAAAAAATAAGAATAGAAAACAAAGCCTATGGGAATTAAGGGATAATATTCAGTGAACAAATGCCTGTTACAGGAATAGCAGAGGGAGAAGGTACATAAAACCTATTGAACAAAATAATAGCTGAAAAATTCTAAAGTATCAGACAGGATATGACCATCCAGATTCAGGAAACTCAAAGGTTCTTGAATAGATTCAACACAAAAAGTTTGTATCTCTCAAGAACATTATAGTCAAACTATCAAAAGTCAAAAACAAAGAGGGAATTCTAAAAGCTGCAAGAAAAAAATGTCAACTCACAAATAAGGGAATCGCCATTAGACTATCAGAAAAATTTTCAGTAAAAGCCTTATAGGCCAGGAGAGAATTTGAAGATATGCTCAAAGTAATTAAAAAAAAAAAGTCAGCCAAGAATACTATATCCAGCAAAGTAAGTTATCCTTCAGAAATGAAGGAGAAATTAAGGTCTCCCCAGAGAAGCAAAAACAGAAAATTAACCACCACAATACTGGCTTTACAAGAAATGCTTAATGCATTCATACATCTGGATTGGAAGGACAACATCTACCATTGTGAAAGCATGTGAAAGTATAAAACCTACCAGTATAGATTATTCCATTATCACACTCAGAATACCCCAGTGCTGTAATGTCGCTATATAAATCTTTCAGTCCTCTAGTATGAAAGTTTAAAGTTATAAGGGTCAAAAGCATCAACAGCTACAATTAGTGGCTAAGGTAGACAGAAAAGATAAAGATATAAATTAGGGCAGTAAAATACAAATTATGGGGGAGAAAGGATAAAATCTAGAGCATTTTTATGCAACCAAAGTTAAGTTGTTATCAGCTTAAAATGGTCTATTATAAGTATGACTCATTATGTTAGTCCCATGATAACTGCAAACATAGAAATAACAGCAGATGCAGAAATAATAAAGAGAAAGAAAACAAAGCTTAACACCACAGAAAACCACCAAACTATAAGAAAAACAACAAGAGAGGAAGAAAGGAGCAAATTATTTATAAAACAACCAGAAAACAATTAACAAACTGGCAGAAGTAAGTTCATAACTATCAATAACCTTGAATGTAAATGGATTACATTCTTTAGTGAAAGATATAGAGTGGATGAATGCGTTAAAGAAAACCACAAAACCCAACTATGTGCTGCCTACAAAAGGCTCAGTTCACTATATAAGACAAACATAGACTGAAAGTGAAGGAATGGAAAATAATATTCCATGCAAATGGAAACCAAAAGTAAGCAGGAATAGCCATACTTAGATAAAATAGACTGTAAGTCAAAAACACTAAAAATAGACCAAAAGATTATATCAGAGCACCCAAATATGTAAAGAAAATATTATTAGATGTAAAGGGAAAGATAAACTGCAATGCAATAATAGTAGGGGACTTCAATACCCCACTTTAAACAATGGAAAGAAAGTCAACGAAGAAACATTGAACTTAAAGTGCACCATAGACTAAATGTATCTAACAAACATTTACAGAACATTCCAACCAGTAACTGCAGAATACACATTCTTCTCAACCGCACATCGAACATTCTCCAGGATAGATCACATGTTAGGCTACGAAACAAATATTAACACATTTAGGAAGAAAAAGAGCATATCAGGTATCTTTTCTTATCAAAATGCTATAAAACTAGGAATCAATAACAAGAAAAACTTTGACAATGTTGAAAATACATGGAAATTAAACAACATAGTCCTAAGTAACCAGTGGATCAATGAAGAAATTAAAAGGGAAACTTAGAAATTCATTGGGACAAATGAGAATGGAGAAACACATCATACAAAAACCTGAGGGACACAACAAAAGCAGTTCTAAGAGGGAAGTTCATAGTAACAAATGCCTGCATCAAAAAAGAAGAAATATCTGACTCCAATACTTATTGTAGCATTATTTACAATAGCCAAGATATAGAATCAACCCACATGTCCAATGCAGATGAATGGATAAGAAAAATGTTATATATAATAATAAAACATTGTATACACACAATGGAATATATATATGTGCACACACACAATGGAATACCATTCAGCCAATTTATTTTTTTGTGCTTTTCTATATTTTATGAATTTTGGTCATAGGAACATATTGTTTTTATAAAATATCAAATTCATTATTATTTCAAAACATTGTGTTAATGTCAGTTACATAGGTTTTTGTTTTTGTTTTTGCTGTGGAAAACATGATAATGCTCCCTCTAAAATATTCGTATTCTAATCACTGGAACATATGAGTATGTTATGTTATAATGGAAATGGGAGGAATTAAGATTGTTAATTAGCTGACCTTGAGATAAGGTGATTATCCTGTACTATCCAGGTGATCCAGGTGGGCCCAGTGTAATCAGAAAGGTCTTTTTTCTTTTTCTTTTTTTTTTTTTTTTTGAGACAGAGTTTTGCTCTTGTTGCCCAGGCTGGAGTGCAATGGCGTGATCTCTGCTCACCACAACCTCTGCCTCTGGAGTACCTGGGATTACGAGCATCTGCCACCATGCCTGGCTAATTTTGTATTTTTAGTAGAGACAGGATTTCTCCATGTTGGTCAGTCTGGTCTCGAACTCCTTACCTCAGGTGATCCGCTTGCCTCAGCCTCCCAAAGTGCTGGGATTACAGGCATGGGCCACCACGCCCAGCCAGAAAGGTCCTTTTAAGAGGAAGAGGGAGGCAGAAATGAGAAAAACAGAGAAATGACAGCATGAGAGGGAGTCAGTCCAGCTCTACTGGCTTTGAAGATGGAGCCATGGGACTATTAGCCAAGGAATGTGGGTAGCTTCTAGAGGCTGGAAAAGGCAAAAGAATGGATTTTTTCCTAGATCCTTCAGAAGGAATAAAACTTTGCTTACACTTCGATTTTTAGATCGTCAGGACTCATGTTGAAATTCTGACCTACAGAACTGTGAGAATAAATTTCTGCCATTTTAAGACATTAAGTTTGTGGTAATTGTTAAGTAGCCATAGGAAATGAATACACTTACTTCCACTTACTATTATCTAATTTATTTTCTACTCAGCAGCCACAGCAAACTTCACAGGTCTGCATTATCCAGCATAGCAGCCATTAGCCATATGTGCCAAATGAGTACATAAAATGTGGCTTGTTTAAAATGGGATGTGTTATATATGTAAAATACACACTGGAGATTGAAGACTTAGTATGATAAATGTAAAATAACTACTAATAATTTATAATGTTGACTTCATGCTGAAATGATATTTGGGGTATGCTGAGTTAAATAAAATACAATATTAAAATTTATTTTCCCTGTTTTATGTTACTTATTAAATATTTGGCTACAGGAAAGTTTAAAACTGCTTGTATGGCTTATATTGTATTTCTATGACACAGTGCTGATATAGAAGGTAAATAAAACACTCATTTGCTTATTAAAAGCCTTCAATGCCTTCCCACTGTACATGGAACATACTTCAAATTCCTTAACTTGAATTTATAAGGTCTTGCATCATCTGGCTTCTGATACCTGTTTAGTTTCATCTTTTGCCTCTTCTACTCCATTCTAATGGATGAATGGATCGATGACTCAATGAGTAATTGTGGCAAATACTCTAAGAGAAGTGAAAAAAAAAAAGATATATGATTGTTATTTTGTATACTATGGTCTCAAGTGCCAAATTCAAATTCCCCTTTTTTGGTTAAAGTGCTCCCTGCCTCAGTCCCACATCTTTTTTCTCAGTTCCTATACCTTCTGTCTGTTGTTGACTTTGCCATAACCATTGCCTGTTATGACAGATTCCTTGAGCATCCAGCAGAGATGTGTGTATAAAAACAAACAATATTAACCATAGGTAAAATTGTTACCTGAAACATAATAATAACATGCATAACTAATCATTGCATGTTCTACTTAATTGCGTATTTTGATTAATTATTTGTCAGGGAATAATCATGGACTAATTTTCATAGAGATCTGGTAAAAGGAAGTATTTTGAAAATGGCACAGCAACAACTGACAAAAGTCCCTAATGGATCATATGCTTTGTCTTCCTCAGTAGCACCACTGGTTTACTCTGCAAACATTAGCAGATTCCTTAATCTCCAGGCATTGGCTTGAGAGCAAAAACACTGCATCTCTAGAAGTACATCATCTAGTTACCACCACAAAAACTAGACTGGTTTTATATTTGAGTGCTTTAAAATTTAGAATAATACATGGTAAATTATAAGAATTGTCCAGGGAACATTTATAATGTGTAATTGCTCAGGGAGTGCTTTGGTAAAATTTATCCTGAAACAAGCTGGCCAGTAGTCACATCTTGAAAAATCTGCGTTATAAAGAAAAATTTCATCATACTGGTACTTTTTCCACGGAGTTTGGTGTATATTATCAATCCATTATTACTTTAGAAGTATAATCATAGCGCTGTGGCTCATGCCTGTAATCCCAGCACTTTGAGAGGCTGACGTGGGTGAATCACGAGGTCAGGAGTTCAAGAACAGCCTGGCGAACATGGTTAAACCCCATCTCTACTAAAAATACAAAAAATTAGCCGGGCATAGTGGTGGGCACCTGTAATCCCAGCTACTCGGGAGTTTGAGGCAGGAAAATCACTTGAACCCGGGAGGCAGAGGTTGCAGTGAGCCAAGATCATGCCACCACACTCCAGCCTGGGCGACCAAGTTGAGACTCTATCTCAAAAAAAATAAATAAATAAAAGAGAAGTATGATCATAATAATCTTTCTTGAAACCACAAGGTTTACATTTACATATTCCTGAATTTTTAGAAAAATTAGATGGACCTGTGATAGAAGTAATATTCATATAACAAGTATATTTTATAGTCACTACATATGCGGTTACTTTGAATAGCTGTCTTAATTCTGTATCTACCAAGGATTCCATGTCTCACTATTTCCAGAAGGCTTTTTCAAAGCAAGAATTCTACTGAATTGAGAATGGGGATGTTTGTTGTTTTCCAGAAATAGACTTGCATACTACTATATTTTGAGCAGATGATCACAAACACATCCGCATGAGAAGGCAACAGATGTAAAGAAAAAACTGCTATATTTATTTCAAACCAAGGGAGCAATGCAAGTATCACAGCAAATTTGTGCCAACAATTATATATATTCTTTTGCTGACAGCTTGGTCTGAAAACCTGCTAGAGTGCAGAATCAGCAAGTCTAACCCAGTGGCAACTCCAAACTGATGGATAATATTTGATTCAGTAAATGAAATCAAGTAGGAGTTTAAAAACCAGTTACATATTCTTTCATCAGACATTTATTTCATCTTGTCAGTCCTTTTTTGTAGACTATAAATTGAGTAATACAAAATGTTATCTGCAAAAGTTTTTTTAGCTTGTTGTAAAGTGAGACCACTTGTGAAAGGATGAAATAGTTACAAATATGTGTTTGTTGGTGATAAATGATAGTATGCATGATCCAGTGTTTTGGAGTTTCCTTCACATTAAAAAAATGTTAGAGATAAGAAAACTAACCCAGGTTTATTTTCTTTTGAGTACAATAGATAAAAGGAAATGTTAGCCTGGGAGGGATCTTTGAAGTTCTTTGGTTCACTGATTTCCAAACCTGTCTTCACATTATAAAGCATCTAAAGTACTTTTTGAAAATATAGTCTTAGACTCCACACTGAAATTTTGATTCAGGAAATCTGAAAGTACCTGCTAAGCGCTGTCAACATAAATGGTCTATGCACTTATTCAGAACTACTGATCTAATTCAACTCCTTACCCAATGCAGAATCCTCTTTACAAAATACTTAAAATGTGGCCATTCACTGACTCAAGGCAGTCCATTGTTGGGTAACTCTAACTGAGAGAAAGTTTTTATATATTAACCCCAAATCCTAGAAACTTCTCCCCAATAATGTGTGTCCCGTAATCTCACATGACCCTTCCATGGTCAGACATGTGGTTGGTTCATCAGGGACTCCTTATTTTGCTGAACCAATTCTGTCTTAGGGCCTAAGGAGTGTGAGTATCAAAAAACCAAATGGCATTAGAAGTTACATTTATATTGATGAAACAAAATATCCACAGGTTTATGTCCCTTAATTAGTAGCTATGCTGAATGGATCTGTTCTCTCAGAAATAGCTTCTAATAACTTAAATGTTGGTTGAGTATTTAAGATTAAAATTTGCCACTTAAATGACAGCAACTATTCATTCAATATTGGGAAGTGTGAGAAGTTTGACAAGCCCCACTAGCCTATTTATAGGTATCAGGGTTACAAATGAATTTAACCTTACACTTAGTCTGCTCCAGACTGAAAGAATCCCATCTTCTGAACTTCCTCAAAAAAACAAAAGATAGATCTGAGAAACCTGTGCCAAGACAATCATATCACTGGGAATAAGAACAGTATTGTGAAAGCCAAATATCTGAGACAGGTCTCAGTTAATTTAGAAAGTTTATTTTGCCAAGATTGAGGATGGACACCCGTGACACAGCCTCAGGGTGTCCTGATGACATGTGCTCATGGTGGTCAGAGCACAGTTTGGTTTTATATATTTTAAAGAGATATGATACATCAATCAACATATGCAAGATGAACATTGGTTCGGTCCAGAAAGGTGGAACACCTCGAAGCAAAGACAGGACAACTCAAAGTATGGAGGAGGCTTCCAGGTCAAAGGTAGATAAGAGATAAATGATTTCATTCTTTTGAGTTTCTGATTTGCCTCTTAAGGGAGGTAATCAGATATGCATTTATTTCAGTGAGCAGAGGGGTAATTGAATCAAATAGGATTTGATTTGTTTTCCCTAAGCAGTTCCCAGCTTGACTTTTCTCTTTAGCTTAGTGATTTGGGGGCCCCAATATTTATTCTCATGTCACTTATTCCCCCTTTTCTTTTTAAAAATCTTTTGGAGAAAGCATTTTAGAAGAAAATAAGTCTCTGATCTCAGGTTTCATCTGATATCTCTTGGCTAGAACGGTTTATTCCTAGATGAGTAGGTCCCGAGTTATGAGGAAAGTTCATTTTTAGCAGGTTGTGAAGTCTCGTGTCCTATGAAGAGAAAATAAGGGGGAGGAAGGGAGAAAAAACAACAAACAAAAGACTAATCCTGGAAAATCAATATAAACCACATTACTGTGAAGTTCATACATCAGTAGGCAGGTATGAAAGTGTATGTAAATAGGTTGCTGCTATTTTCTTCTGAAGTTTAAGTTGTCTAGCGTCAGTATGCAGGGCTTTACAAAAGCACAGCTTAGTTGTCAGTGACTCCAAGTTAGTAAAAATTGGGGGAAAAAGAAGGGAAAATAATTGAAACATTATTTTGAAGTCTTATAGCCAAGAAAAATTAGATTTTAGTCCAAAATGTAGAAAATAATAAAAACTGAAAAACATTAAGTGAAACTAGAATCTAACAACTCATGTACTACAGTTTTTGAAACAATTTTTCTCTCTCCAGTTTTCCATTTTTACTAAAGACAAATCATGGTAGCACTGATTTGCTTTATTATACTTGGCCTGATAATTTGCATACAGTGCAACAAGAATAACTTTTTTTACAGAGGTTTTTAAATGGACTTTGATGGAATTTTGTTTCATAGAAGGAGTCTCAGATAAAAGTTTTTAAAGCTGAGCCCAGCCATGGATTTGTACCATCAAATACCTATGATTTGGGTAAATTCCTCTTCTCTTGAGGTTCCAAGATAAATTTGGGGCTCCTGGTCCTATCAGAAAGTGACATTCATTACTTACCCCAGGTCAGGACTCCTGTACAGGGACTGTGTAGACATGGTATGAGGCCAGTTTTCAAGGGGCTTTCATTGGCTCCATAATTCAAGTTTGATTCCTTAAAGGAAAACACAGCATTCTAGTCAAAGCCTTGGTAAAATAACCAATTTCTCAGATTGTGTCATGTTACAAAGAAAAACAGATTATTATTGCATTTGTGTAAATAACTGTATTGCCATAAGTTAAGAATACTCATAAATAGCTTCCAAATACTGGAGAAATTAGGTAAAGACAAATATGTTCCAAATTTTGTTCATAGGACTATACTAAATTGTTAAAAGTTGCCAATAGCTCAAAAGAAAAGTTTCCTTGACTCTAAAAAAAATATAACAGAACAAAGGATCAGTAACATTTTAAGCAAAAAGTCAAAAAGATTACTTCAGTCGTCTTCTAGTTCAGTCCATGTAGTTAATTCCTATTCTTCTTGACATTCATGAACATTTCAGTTTTGCATGAATCCTAAAAGGTCTTCTTCTATTCTGATGTCACAATTTCCAAAGTTATCAGAAACTTTTATTCAAGAGCACCTGTGAGAGTTTTATAGCTGATTATAAAACCACCTTCCAAAGAAAAGACAACAGTTGCCTGTGGATGACAAAAAGTTTTAGGGCAGCCAGAGGCAAGGATACAATTGACAAGGCAATTGGTTACCTCTGTGGCACCCACAAAATTATGTTAATAATTTAACATAACACTTATTACTGATAATGTCCACTAAGTCATATTAGAATTATATGAGTTTCCCATAATTTTGGAACACATAGTGATGACGTATTTATACAAACACAGTGCAAGGAAAACCAAAAGCCATTTCATATTTGACAATGTTTTCTGTATAATTTTCATACCAAATAAAAATTGTCATTTTTGGACTTCAGGAAACTTAATATCTTAAAGGATGAGTTATGTCAGAAAAAGACATAATTTATAATTTGATTTTGGAAAGTTTGCCAAATATCACAATTTAGAACACATGATATCACAGGTCACTGTAAAATAAGTCGTTCATTTGACCAAAGTGATAACTCAGGAATTTAAAAAAAAAAAAAAAAAAGTGGTGAGAACCTTCACTCTTTGAGAGTTTTTTTTTTGTTTTTTCTCTTTTGCAGCTGCAAGGAGTTTTGGCCATATTAGAGAGGCTTTGTTACCCATAATTTGGTATTCTCACTCAGATTTGACCAAATCAGGTAGAGCTGGTCAAATCCAATAGTAGAAAGAATGAAACAACAACCACAAACCCCAGCAATATGATCACTGAGTGCTCTAATGGTAAGGAGAAATTAAGATGAACTAGTCGTTAAACCTTAGCCAAGACAAAACCCCAGTTCAGCTACTTACCTAGGGATGGGTCTCACGCTGAAGACTGCTTTCTACCATCCTAGAAGTAGGAGAAGAAAACCTTGAACTTGTCTTGGGAGTGAACTCAAACTCCATAAAGGAGTTACCTACCTTCCATCATCATGGAAACAGGAAATCTTGCCTTCCTTGTTGGAAGCACATAAAACTTTTTTAAAAGTGTTGTACTGCAAAATAAACTTTAGATCGTGACCAAATTTTGAGAGATCAGGGATTATCTGGAGGGTGTGTTCCTGGTCCTCAACAAATTGTCCTATTGGTTTGAGCCATAAAGTTAGCTCATGCTTGTACCAAGCACCAATAGGAGATTTGTCAAAGGGCAGGGGCATCTTTATTTAGAATCCCTTCATGGTTACCAAAATGTGAACCCCCAAAATCTGAGACAGGTCTCAGTTAATTTAAAAAGTTTATTTTGACAAGATTGAGGATGCACACCCATGACACAACTTCAGGAGGTCCTGATGACATGTGCCCGAGGTGATCAGGACACAGTTTGGTTTTATACATTTTAGGGAGACATGAGACATAAATCAACATATGTAAGATGAATATTGGTTTTGTCTGGAAAGGTGGGACAACTCAAATCCAAGGCCAGACAACTCAAAGCAAGGAGGAGTCTTCCAGGTCATAGGTAGATAAGAGACAAATGATGGCATTCTTTTGAGTTTCTGATTAGACTCTCCAAAGGGGGCAATCAGATATTCATTTATCTCAGTGAAAAGAGGGGTGACTTTGAATAGAATGGCAGGCAGGTTTCCCTTAAGCACTTCCCAGCTTGACTTTCCTCTTTAGCTTAGTGATTTTGGGGCCCCAAGATTTATTTTCCTTCCACAGTATATAAACAGCAGGAAGTGGAATGATGTAGAGTATTTACATTGAATCTGAGGATGGGGGTACTGTGGAGAAGCTAAACAGTGAACAGTCCCAGCTACTTGGGAGGCTGAGGCAGGAGAATCACTTGAACCCGGAGGTGGAGGTTGCAGTGAGCTGAGATCACGCCATTGCACTCCTGCCTAGGCCACAAGAGTGAAACTCCATCTCAAAAAATAAAATAAAAAATGAAACAGTAGACAAAGGGATTCAGTGTGTACTAATGAGCCTTTTCTTTCCACCTTGTCTTCCTTCTTCATGGTAAGCTTAGCTCTTGCTTAGCTCAGTTCACAGCTCGGCCATGCCTTGTGATTCTGTGGGATGCCATCCAGAGGAGTCCTATTTTGCTTGCCAGCTGGGCTGGGAAGGACAGGCTGTTTACTCTGGGTCTCCATCCAACTGAATTACCTGAGCAGGGTCAGACTTGGAAAAAAAAATCCAGGGCAGATACTCCCCTGACAGATAACCCAGCATCTTTAGTTCCAGAGAACAGACAAATTAGAAGAGAGAAATTTAAATCTTACTTTGCTGAGGAGAGGCTGTCACAACCCAGACCCCTCACTGAGAACAGCATTCTGACTAAACCTTGGAAGAGTATGGGCAGAGTAAAGGAGATTATCTGGGTTTGAGGTCAACAACTCTCTGCACTGAATGTAACCAGGGTGCCAAATGCCATCTTCTAAGTAAGGACCTGGCCAACTTAATGCAAAGACAGGCAGGGGAAAGAAAGAGAGAGAGAAAAAAATATGGAGGAAGAAGCAATGATGATGAGAGTAAAGTCAGGAAAAGGGAAATACTTGAGGATATACGAAAAAAGAAAGGGATTTAATTAAGTGGAGTGGGAGCATCTCCTCCCCCACCCCCACCTCAGGAATTATTAGGATTGCTACTGCAATTTTAGCTTTTTTTTTTTTTTTTTTTTTCCTGAAGCCAATTTTT